>RCUC01168744.1:0-52290 GCA_003697995.1 Taxidea taxus jeffersonii
CTACCTTCCACCATTTGAGCCAGCCCTGACAGATTTCACAATAGGACCTGGGGCAGGCGAATCCTTCTTCTTTCAATGGAGTTGAATTGTGGTTTGTGACTCCAAAGGGAGCAAAGCTGCAGGTGGGCCTCCTGAAGGAAGAGGAGGGGTGGGCAGTAAGGTGGTAGGAGGTGGGAAGAGGCACCTCTATGTGAAGAGCATGGCTTGTATTTGATTGTGGTTTTAAATCACTCCCTGTTATCGTTGAACCTGCAGAGACATGCCATTTGTTGTAATCTGAGGCCTGAAAGTTCATAGGGAATTAAAGGAAGACTCTGCTCCACCTTTGGGATGAAGAGAGAAGGGTGTGGGCCCAGGGGTTGTAAGAACTGTGGACACCCAGGGTGCCGTACCCTCAGCCCAGCAGAGCAGGGACCCCCTGAGAGCCAGTTGGTGCAGCAGAGGAGCTCCCTGGTGATGAGGGTGGGAGTGAGGTGAAAAGGGGCAGTTGTGCCTGAACGTGTGATCTGGAACCCTAGGGATCTCTCAGGACAAGCTGAGCAAGAGAGTGCATAGGGCAGTGCAGCAGTGACCACCTGAGGGACTGAATTCCAGGCAAAGCCTGGGGCAGAGCCAGCCATGATCACTGCATGTCTCCCTCTCCCACCCTTCCCTTGCCCCTCTGCTCAAGGGTGCACGCATGAGCTCTCTCTCAAATAAATAAAATAAATTAAAAAAAAATAATTTATGGAATCCAAATGGTTATTATGTAGAGTAAATGAGTCCGTGCCTAGCACAAAACAAGACTTCAATCAATGTTAGCTATACATTCCATCTCTTCTCACTTCTGATTATTTCCTTGGAGCAAACTCTTAAAGGTGGGCTGACTAGATCAAAGATTATCCATGCTTTGCTGATAAAAGTTATAAATTTGCTCTCTATAAAATGTTTATCAGTTATTCCCAGCCACTGTGCCTGGTGGTTTCTTTATACTCTGCCACCAACACTAGATATGATTAAAACTATGTTTTGTGAATACAGCAGATGAGAAAATTAATGCTTCTCTTAGTAGTGAAGTTCACGGTAAAAAGAAGCCCACAAAAACCCAACTTTAACCTTATATCATGAACTCCCATGGACCTAGGTTTAACAATGATTAATTCATAGCCAAGTATTTTGAAACAAATCTGTAAGAATGAAAGTATAACCACAACACCATTGTCATGGCTAAAAATTAGGCTCTCTCTCCTCTTTTTTAAAGAGAGAGAGAGAGAGAGAGAAAAGAAGCCAAGGTTGGGGATGAGCAGAGGGAGAAGGGAAAGAGAGAATCCCGAGCAGGATCCATGCCCAGTTCGGATCCTGATTCAGGGTCTCCATCTCAGAACTCTGAGATCATGACCTGAGCTGAAATCAAGAGCTGGACACGTAACTGACTGAACCAACCAGGGGCCCCTAAGAATAATTTTTAATTAATAGCTCTTAGTAATTAGTTATGTTCAACTTTCCCTAAATATCTTGTTTTTAAAACAGCTACCTTACACCAGTTAGAATGGCCAAAATTAACATGACAGGAAACAACAAGTGTTGGAGAGGATGCGGAGAAAGGGGAAGGAACCCTCTTACCCTGTTGGTGGGAATGCAGGTTGGTGCAGCCACTTTGGACAACAGTGTGGAAATTCCTTAAGAAATTAAAAATAGAGCTATCCTAGAGCCTGCTATTGCACTACTGGGTATTTACCCCAGAGATACAGATGCAGTGAAAAGAACGGCCATCTGTACCCCAGTGTTCATAGCAGCAATGGCCACAATCGCCAAACTATGGAAAGAGCCAAGATGCCCTTCAACAGACGAATGGATAAAGAAGATGTGGTTCATTTATACAATAGAATATTATGCCTCCATCAGAAAGGATGAATACCCGAACTTTGGTATCAGCATGGCCGGGGCTGGAGGAGATGATGCTGAATGAAATAAGTCAAGCAGAGAGAGTCAGTTATCATATGATTTCACTTACTTGTGGAGCATAAGGAATAACATGGAAGACATTAGGAGAAGGAAAGGAAAAGTGAATTGGGGGAAATCCGAGAAGGAGATGAACCATGAGAGACTGTGTACTCTGAGAAACAAACTGAGGGTTTTGGATTGGAGGGCCATGGAGGGATGGGCGATCCTGGTGGTGGGTATTAAGGAGGGCACGTATTGCATGGAGCACTGGGTGTGGTGCCTAAATAATGAATCTTGGAACACTGAAAAAATAAAATTAAATTAAAACAATTAATAAAGAAAAATAAAAGATAAAAACAGTTATCTAGTTAGGGTTCTAAGAAGACACATTTGTCCCTAGAAGTGGTTGAAGCCTTTCCTGTCTATCCTAACCTGAGTTTCCTCCTGTAGCCCTCTCTATGTCCTTGCAATTTGTCTTTGCTGTACAGTGGGTTAGTTTTCCGTGGCTGAGTTCTGGAGTTGGAAGACTCCGTCCCCGTGGAATCATTCAAAACTCTGGAATTCCAGTAATCAGATCTAGTGGCCTGTTAGGATTCTGTATCTAGTTTTGGATGAGCTTGCTTCATTGGTGGTATTGAATTCTTCTATCAAGAGATACATCATTCGATTGTCTCACTCTGTGTGATATTGTCATCCCTGGCCAGTCACTACTGACATCCATGAAGTCATTAGGACTGCTTTTTCCTTCCTCTTCGTTACCTGGGCTCAGTCTGCAGAGGCAAATATGCTCTTCTCAACTCTTTGGTTACTCTGAGGTATGTTTTACTTACAAAAGGCAGAATAAATGCCTGGTTCTCTACCCCACCATTTTTAAAAACCAGTTATAAAATAATGTGTTAATTTTCTGGCATCTTCCAAAAATGACTATGAGGTTTACTTTTTATCTTTTGGTATTATTATGAACTCATGTATTTAAAAATATCTAATGTATTCAGTACATAACAGTTATTATTATTATATATTTTTTGATGCTCAAATTGTTATTACCTCAATGTGACTCCGTTACACTTTGTAGCTTCCTGGTTTCCAGAGTGACAAGATGTTCAGGGCTCAAATTGTGCATTTCATGACCAAACCAGGAATCACCCACTTTTCAAGGAACCCTGGTTTATTATTTTTTTAAAGGTGTGATTCTGTCCTTTGTACATTTTTTCCATATGGATTTGTAAGAACTCTTTACATATGAAGATATTTATCTTTTGTCTGTCAGATGAGCATATATATTTTTCCAGTTAAGAAAAATTGAGACTTCACGTTGAGTTCTGTTAATGTTTTCCTTATTAGTGAAGAAATGTTGAGTGCATGTCGAGTTTTGGCAGTTGTTTAAATATAAATTGTACATATTAATATTTTTCTAATGATTTTTGGTCTTGGTGCCATAATAAGCAAGACCTTCCCCATTCTAGGACATAAAATTATTCTCTCATAGTTTTGATACTACATCATGGTTTTAATTTCTATATTTCAATATAAAGTATAAGTATTGAAATACCTTTATATAAGTATTAAAATATAAAAAGATCCATCTGGAATTGATGGGGATTTGGTGTGATGGAAAGTTTCTTTTTTTTTTTTAAAAGTCACTGTTGTCTTTCTCCAGTTGACTTATTTCGCTAAGCATAATACCCTCTAGTTCCTTCCATGTCATCGCAAATGGTAAGATTTCATTTCTCTTGATGGCTGCATAGAATTCCATTGTATATATATATACCACATCTTCTTTATCTATTCATCTGTTGATGGACATCTAGGTTCTTTCCATAACTTGGCTATTGTGGACATTGCTGCTATAAACATTCAGGTACACGTGCCCCTTCGGATCACTACGTTTGTATCTTTAGGGTAAGTACCCAGTAGTGCAATTGCTGGGTCATAAGGTAGCTCTATTTTCAATTTCTTGAGGAACCTCCATGCTGTTTTCCAGAGCGGTTGCACCAGTTTGCATTCTCACCAACAGTGTAGGAGGGTTCCCCATTCTCCACATCCTCGCCAGCATCTGTCATTTCCTGACTTGTTCATTTTAGCCATTCTGACTGGTGTGAGGTGGTATCTCATTGCTGTTTTGATTTGTATTTCCCTGATGCCCAGTGATGTGGAGCACTTTTTCATGTGTCTGTTGGCCATCTGGAGGTCTTCCTTGCAGAAATGTCTGTTCATGTCCTCTGCCCATTTCTTGATTGGATTATTTGTTCTTTGGGTGTTGAGTTTGCTAAGCTCTTTATAGATTTTGGATACTAGCCCTTTATCTGATATGTCGTTTGCAAATATCTTCTCCCATTCTGTCAGTTGTCTTTTGGTTTTGTTGACTGTTTCCTTTGCTGTGCAAACGCTTTTGATCTTGATGAAGTCCTAATAGTTCATTTTTCCCCTTGCTTCCCTTGCCTTTGGCGTTGTTCCGAGGAAGAAGTTGCTGCGGCTGAGTTCGAAGAGGTTGCTGCCTGTGTTCTCCTCAAGGATTTTGATGGATTCCATTCTCACATTGAGGTCCTTCATCCATTTGGAATCTATTTTCGTGTGTGGTGTAAGGAAATGGTCCAACATCATTTTTCTGCATGTGGCTGTCCAATTTTCCCAAAACCATTTGTTGAAGAGGCTGCCTTTTTTCCATTGGATATTCTTTCCTGCTTTGTCGAAGATTAGTTGACCATATAGAGTTGAGGGTCTATTTCTGGGCTCTCTATTCTGTTCCATTGATCTATGTGTCTGTTTTTGTGCCAGTACCATGCTGTCTTGGTGATGACAGCTTTGTAATAGAGCTTGAAGTCTGGAATGGTGATGCCACCAACTTTGGCTTTCTTTTTCAATATTCCTTTGGCTATTCGAGGTCTTTTCTGGTTCCACATAAATTTTAGGATTATTTGTTCCATTTCCTTGAAAAAATTGGATGGGATTTTGATAGGCATTGCATTAAATGTGTAGATAGCTTTAGGTAGCATAGACATTTTCACAATATTTATTCTTCCAATCCATGAGCATGGCACATTTTTCCATTTCTTTGTGTCTTCCTCAATTTCTTTCATGAGTATTTTATAGTTCTCTGAGTATAGATTCTTTGCCTCCTTGGTTAGGTTTATTCCTAGGTATCTTATGGTTTTGGGTGTAATTGTAAATGGGATTGACTCCTTAATTTCTCTTTCTTCTGTCTTGTTGTTGGTGTAAAGAAATGCAACTGATTTCCGTGCATTGATTTTATATCCTGACACTTTACTGAATTCCTGTACAAGCTCTAGCAGTTTTGGAGTGGAACCTTTTGGGTTTTCCACATATAGTATCATATCATCTGCAAAGAGCGATAGTTTGACTTCTTCTTTGCCGATTTGGATGCCTTTAATTTCTTTTTGTTGTCTGATTGCTGAGGCTAGGACTTCTAGTACTATGTTGAATAGTAGTGGTGATAACGGACATCCCTGCCGTGTTCCTGACCTTAACGGAAAAGCTCTCAGTTTTTCTCCATTGAGAATGATACTTGCAGTGGGTTTTTCATAGATGGCTTTGATAATATTGAGGTATGTGCCTTCTATCCCTACACTTTGACAACTATCACATGATCTCCCTGATATGAGGAAGTGGAGATGCAACGGGGGTGGGGGTTAAGGTGGTAGGAAAAGAAAAAATGAAACAAGATGGGATCGGGAGGGAGACAAACCAAAAGAGACTCTTAATGTCATAAAACAAACAGAGGAGGGTGCGAGGGAGAGGGGTTGGGAGAGGGTGGTGGGGTTACATTATATGTTTAAATAATAAGCTTAAAGAAAAAAAAATAAAATGTGACTCCTCATCCCAAAAAAAAAGAAGTCACTGTTATGCCATAGTTATGCCTGATGGTACCATTGACAGAAGCTAGAGTAGGAATACATGGACCTGCTGGGGTGGTGGACATTGGGGAGGGTATGGGCCACGGTGAGTGCTGTGAATTGTGTAAGACTGATGGTTCACAGACCTGTACCCCTGAAACACATAACACATTATAGGTTAATTAAAAAAATTTAAATTAATAAAGAATACATGGGACCTCTCCATAATACTTTTAAAATTATGAATCTACATGATTTTTAAGATAATAAAATAATAATTTTTGTTGTTTTTGTTGGTATCCCAGTTTATATTTCCAAACGGTGAGCTAAATGTCTAATTGCTTAGGTATTTTAGTGGTGAATATGAGGAAATTAGACACAAAATTGGTTATTACGTGATCATTAAAAACAGTTTCTAAGAAGCAAAATTCAATATAAAGGCAATTATATACAATTTATGGTAAGTCAAAAATCGGAATAAAACCTATGTATTTGTAACACTCTTCATTTTGTTATATAAATACACAGAAAATAACACCAAGGTTATTAAAAGGGAAAGAGTAGATTAACAATGGCAAAACCTGGTGGACATCATATTAATTAGCTGATCGAATTTAACATCACCAATAAGGGATAAACAGACATCACAAACTTTCCAATGGCATGTTGAGGGGAAAAAAAAATCACGTGTGTAGTATTCCTGCAAATGTGTTTAACCTGAATTTTATCATGAGGGAACCAACAAATTCATTCTGAGGGTGATTTTGCAAGAACAACTTGCCAGGACAAAAATAAAATGTTGGAGGACCATTCTAGATGAAAGCCAACTTAAAATACATCTTTGGTTGGAGCCAGGTTGAAAAATTAAAAAAAAAAATGTGAGTATAAATTACAAGGCATTCTTGGGATAGAAAAACTGCAGATTGTGTATTACTTACCATGACTGTATTAGTAGCATGTATCACTGTGAAGTTTCTTAAGTGTGAAAATTGTGTGGTAGATTTACAGAAGATCTCTTTTGGAAAATACATGCTAGGGGTCAAGTTTGTTAAGGGTGAAGTTTCATATTTGCAACTTATTCTCAAATGAAAGGGAGAGAGAAAACTACAATTCTGGCAAAATGGTCCTTGTTGATGAACTTAAATGAATGGTATCTTATTGTGATATTCTCACAACTTTCCTGTAGATTTGTTATTCTCCAAAATAAAAATATTGGGGAAAAATATAAAAGCCTAGGAAAAGAGTGGCAGGAAATAGGACAGGTGGAAGTGGTTATTATAGGCAATGTTAACTTCCACCCTTAGAGTTTTCTATATTTTGGGACGCCTGGGTGGCTCAGTCCCTTAAGCATGTGCCTTCAGCTCAGGTCATGATCCCAGAGTCCTGGGATCATGTACCACATCAGGCTCCTTGCTCAGCAGGGTTCCTGCTTCTGCCTCTGCCTGCTGTTCTCCCTGCTTGTGCTTTCTCTCTTGATCTCTCTCTCTCTGAGAAATAAATAAAATCTTAAAAAAAAGAATTTTCTGTATTTTGATGTTGTTTATAATGAACTTACATTATTTTAAATTCAGATAAAAATGTTTTGAAATAGAGAGGGAATTACCACTCTGTTTCCTTCATTTTTCTCTCTAAATGTTTCGTGTCAGTTTCCACAGTCTGAAGTCATGGTAGGTGGACATAGGGAAGAAGTGAGGGCAGCATTTCATGTGTCTGGGTGGCATCTCCCCATGTTTGGCAAAGCATTCTTACCAGTGGAGAGTGGAACCATCTTCACTTCTGGCATGAATGTGTTTGGGGACTAGCTCCTCTCATCTGGGTGTGTTTCCTAAGAAATCTGAGGGACAGTGCTGATCCACATCCCCAACTAAAGAACATCTTAAGGACCTATAGGAATTTGAAACCTGCAGAGAACAAGTTTAGGATGGATTATTTAATGAAACCTATAGATTAACCTAACTGGATTATAAGAATTTCCTGATTATTTCCCAAATTGCTTTACTTTCAACCCAAAGTCTGGGACACTGAACACTTTGGCCAGTTGGAAGTAAGAGACACCTGTGTCCCACACAGCAATGAAGGCACTGTCACTGTCACAGGCACAATTTTGCTTAGACTCCATCAGCCTCAGGCCCAGAACCATTTGTGTTCTGTCCCCTGAAGCAGAAGAATTCAGAGCACCTCTCTCTCTTTGGGTATGAACATTTCCCGAAGCATTAATACTTCTCTGAGGGAGGTGATGTCACAGGAACACTATAATGCTTGGGGGTGCTCATGCCATCCAAAAGCCTGTGGGATTTCCATCAGTTAGGTTTTTCTTTCTAAAATAACCTAATCCATTTGCCCCCCCCCCCATAGCCACCCCACTCATGCACATCTTGCTGATAACACCTTTCCCTTGACTGCATGTTATAATATTTTGGGTAAGTTTCTAGTCACATGAATGATCTTGTTGAGCTCTCAAATCATCCCTTCTAAGCCCTGCTAAGTTCAGAAGAATCTCACCCCCTCTTTTTTTTTTTTAATTATTTATTCATTTGTAAGAGAGAGAGAAAGCAGGGAGACTGATGATGTGGGTCTGGATCCCAGGACCTGGAGATCATGACCTGAGCTGAAGGCAGATGCTTATCCACCCAGACACCATTGGATCTCACTCTTTTTTTTTTTTAAGATTTTATTTATTTATTTGAGTGAGAGACAGACAGAGATAGTGACAGAGAGCTCAAGCAGGGAGAAGATGGAGAAGCAGGCTCCCCACTGAGCAGGGAGCCTGACCTGGGACTGGATCCCAGCACCCTGGGATTATGACCTGAGCCAAAGGCAGATGCTTAACTGACTGAGCCACCCAGTTACCCCAGAATCTCACTCTTTTTGACAGCTGTGCAGTATTTTGATGTATAGATATAACATTTAATGTGACCTCAATGGCAGACATTTAGGGTTTTTTCCTGGTCTTTAACTATGCTGCAGTGAATCACCTTGCCAATTATATGTCTTTGTCCAAGATGTGAAATTTCTGTGTTGAAAGAAAGGCATGTGCTTTAAAAAAAATGTGCAGAATGCTAAATTGCCATCCTGAGTAGTACCATTTAGCCTTTTTGCCAATATTGCAGAAAAGGGAGTTTTTCCATGCCCATGCCAACAGATTGCTATTCATTTTTCAAAGATAGCTAGTGGGGACTGGGGAAAAAACAAAACAAAACAAAATAAAAAAGCTCTTCAGGAGATTTTGAAGGGCAAACTTCCTCATTATCCCTATCCATGCTTATTTCGTGCAAGCTGATTGTAGTGGTGTGTATGAAATCCTCTATGGGAAACCCCTTTTGCAAATGGGAGAGCAGAGCTTTCCTGAAAGCTTCATAGCTCCAAATGCTGATTTGTGTACATTTCATGTGGAAATAAAGTTCTAACTAAGGAGTGGTATCACGATTTCTTGTCAGGGAATATTTAGGTTGTAGGCAGACCTGAGTTGGCTAAATACTTGTGGGAATTAATCTTTCGTGGCTAAATCCATATTCTAAATTCAACTGAGGAAATCCACTCGTTAAAAGGATGCCATTCCCAAGTCAAATTTAAATTGTATCCAAAATCTGTATTTTCATGAAATTACTTTGCCTTGGAAAGAATATGCCTGGGTGGCCACGATAGACATCCTGATGCCGGAGGTAGATTTTATCAAGCTCTGTGTGTATGCTTCACTATTACTGTCAGTTTACGTGAGACCTTCTTGAAAAAAAAAAGAAAATATTTCAGGTTATAATATAGATTTGAAACAGAAAAAATAATGAAAAATATAATGTTGATTAAATTTACAGAAGTAGTTGGCATTCACAATAAATGCAGGCAACCCCAGCGGAGCCCTTTCTTCC
Organism: Taxidea taxus jeffersonii; assembly: GCA_003697995.1. NCBI lineage: Eukaryota > Metazoa > Chordata > Mammalia > Carnivora > Mustelidae > Taxidea > Taxidea taxus. The sequence continues at coordinate 9,644 of RCUC01168744.1, forward strand.
CGGCTCAACACCACCCGTTCTTCCTCGCCAAGAGGTAACCACCAAATGAGAAGCTTTTGGGAGTCAGTGTTTTAAGGATGACCTAGTAGAGTTTAGTAGAGATCATTAGGACTATAACTAGAAATACCAAGCAGCAGCCGAGAAATCAGGAATCCATTGTAGTTAGAGATGAGAAAGGCGGACCCTGATGAAAAGCCATGAACACAGAGTAAAATGATCCTACTGGTCTGTGCTCAGGGCTGCTGCAGGAGGCTCTTCTGGTATGGGGAAGGACTCACATCTTTTGTTTTAATGATTCCTTTTGTTTAGATTCTTCTGAGGTGGGAAATCACGAGTCACCCAAAGCAAAAAGAGAAGACACGCAAGCAAGGTCCCAACACAGAGCCCCAAGCGGTAAATGTCTCACAGCAGGGCAAGTAGCCGGTGAACAGCAGACAGGCTGCGGGAGTCTGGCCCCCATGACTCCTACCTGGGGCAGGTACCAGGCCCGTGTCTCCCAGGGTCAGCTGAGCTGCCAACATCTGCCAAGTGCGACAGCCGCCAGAGCCACAGATGAACGATGAAGATGTTCTCCATCTCTCTCCCCTGGTTGTCCTTGTAGGAGACTTTCTTGCTAGCGCTCCTAGAAAGTGAGGACTCACCCACACTCCGGAGCCTGAGATACTTAACCAAAGAGAAAATTCCCAGGAAGTTCTGGTGACAGGGAGACAGCGGGAGCAGACAGAGGGGATGGAGGGGAGCCCTAGCGATGGGAGCAAGTAGACGCCCCAGCCAGACTGCACAGCACTGGCCTAGCCACAGCATTGCTTCTTACTGCAGCTCTTCTGCTGGCAACAGCCTTTTCCACCGCTGCAGTCCTGGGAGCCACAGCCACGGGAGCCACAGGAGCCACAGGAGCCACAGGAGCCACAGACACATGAGCTGCAGCTATAGGGCCAGTGGTAGCAGCAGACCGCAGGGTTACTGTTGCTGCCACCACAGCAGCCACCGTAGCTGCCACAACTTCCAGAGCCACAGCACCCCATGGTGTCAGGAGAGAGGACTCAGGAGGGAGTAGAGAGGAGGAAAAGTTAGGAGGTAAGCGCGGTCTGGTGCCACCTTCTGCTGGGGGAGCCCTTCATGTACCACGTCTACAGGCCGAGACAGGGCCGTGTGGCTTATCCGTCTTCCCAGGAAAGGTCTCCCGGGGCCTTTACTCCCTTCCTTGTTGAAGTCCTGGTCCCTCAACCTTGCTAATTTTAACCTTTACGGGTCTCTTAAATCTATATTTGGATTAGAACACACTTCAAAGAGGTGTGTGCCCATGAGAATGTACATGCGTATGTATTTTTTGCCCCAGGGCCTCCCCTTGTGCCTGGGCCCGTGGAAGTAGTCAGTGGACAGCTGTTGAGTTAAGTAAGTTCCTGAAACATTTAAGAACGATCCTTACATTTTTATAGCCATGGGGTTCGGAGTCTAGAGCCAGGTAAGATCCCACGTTTCTGTATATACTTCCTGGGCATCACGGGTTTAAGGAAGGAAAACAACAAACACTGTTTTTCTCTCTACTGGGATTCACCACACACCTCTCTGTTACAAAAAACTTTCTGAAAGGATGAGTGAAAACTGGATTGAAAAGAGAAAAAGTAGGCCCCCCTAAATGTATTCTGCCTCCCCTTAAACCTCGGATCGGCGTTTCCTGGCTGCCTGAGACTCTTCATTCACAAGAATTGCTTGCTCATTAAAATTTTCTTAAAAAGTTGTATCGTCTCAGACGCTGAAGATGTAATTGTGGGCAGCCTGCTCCGAAGTCCTCTGCCACGAGTGAAGTTTCTGCTGTCGTTTTTAAAGAGCTGAGGGAACAAAACACAAGACAGGTTTCTTAGGGGTGGCTCGCTTTCTTTCGTGCCCCTCGCAGGTTGAAGACCAGTGGCCAGGCCCCCGTTTTAGACCAACCAAGGCCGGGAGAATGTTTATATGCAGTGACCGCTCTCCTGGTGGCTGCCTCTCCGGACTTAGAGAGCCTGCAGCTGGGACCAGGACTTCAGAGAGGATATTCTCCTGCATTGTTGGGAGAGCCCACCTTTTCCAGGCTTCAGACCAGGTACCAGACAGGAAGCCACTCCTCCTAGTCTCTCTCCAGGCTTAGGCTGCAGCTCTGGAGAGGACACAGCCCGACTCTGGCGGGTCTGCACTCCCCCCAGAATGCTCGTGTCCCTGGATTTACAAGGGACACCTCTTTTATAAACTTAGTTTTGAAAGCCAGAGAAGGATGACTTAGAATGCCCTCCACGATCTACCGCTGGTCCACCAGAAGGCTGTCAGGATGCTTCTGGCTCTCCATGTTGTTTGCCCGGCATGGTGGGAAAGCCCTGCCTTGGGCACGGGAATCCCCTGAGAGTTCTCTGATCTCCCCTGTCTGAGACCCATACATCTCTGTCAGGTCCCTGGGACTACTCTTTTTCCTCCACTTTAGCCATCATTTTTCTACATTCCATCTGCGGATGATGCAATACACAGCGATTTCATTCATAACAGAAAACTCAGAGTTTACTAAGCCTGCTGCTGTGCTAAAAATAGCATGTAACCATAGCAAGGGTGTTGGAGAAGGAAGTAAAGGAAAGGTCTTGTGAGATTCTTCCATGGAAACTGGGCTGAAAAATAAGGGGGGGTGCCAGTATATAGGGGCTTCCCCAGCAGAAGGCGGCATCAGACCTCCCTCACCTCCTGAATCTCCCTCCTCACCTCTCCTGAGTCCTAATCTCCTGACACCATGGGGTGCTGTGGCTGTGGAGGTTGTGGCGGCTGCGGTGGCTGCAGCAGTGGCTGTGGCGGCTGCGGCAGCTGTGGCGGCTGCGGTGGTGGCTGTGGTGGCAGCTGTACCACCTGCAGATGCTACCCGGTCAGCTGCTGCCCCTGCTGCTCTGGCTGCTGCGGCTGCTGCTGCACTGTCCCCATGGTCTGCTGCTGCCGCCGCTCCTGTGGCTGCAGCTCCTGTGGCTGTGGTTCGTGTGGCTGCGGCTGTGGGAAGGGCTGCTGCCAGCAGAAGTGCTGTTGCCAGCAGAAGTGCTGTTGCAAGAAGCAGTGCTGCTGCTAGGAGGCCGGTGTGCAGATGTTGCTGGGGCCTCTGTTTGCTCCCATCACTAAGGCTCCCTCCCTCCCATCAGTCTGCCCCCCGCTGGCTGTCTCCCTTGGCTTTATGACACCTCTCCTCTGGTTCTCACTCTCTGAATTTAAGTAAGTTTTCCATTTAAAAAGTCATCATGTGGACATTGTATACAATGTCATCCAAGAGACAAGAGACAGAACCTCTTGATTACTGAGCTCAGCAACCATAACTTCTACTGTGTTCTCTTCTTTATGTTTTTTTCCTATCTAGACATTAAGTCTTTTTCTATTTACCATAAATATTCTGTCTCTTCTGTGGCCACAGAAGCTTTCTAGATGCTCTCCTAAAAATCTCTTAATAAAGTACAAAATAAACTCTGAACAGTTGTTATTGTTTTAGTCTTAGAGTTATTTTTATTAAGCTAATATTAATTATGTTCCTCCGTGGGCTGGGGCTGTCAATACACAAAATAATTATGCCTTGTGTTATTATAATCTACTCATACACAAATAACCATGAACACAAGGCAGGATAATGAACATGTCTAAAGGCGGTGATGTGGCGTGTTGTGGCAGGATCGAGTCCACATGGTTGGGTGGGGAATGAGGGTAATGGACTGGAATAGTTTCAAGAAATACATGACATTTGGGGGTGTGTTTTAAAGAATTAGTGAAATTTTGACAGGTGGAGATGATTGAAGGTACATATTTCAAGGAGAAGGCCAAAAAGCAAGGGATGGGCAAGTTCAAGACATATATGGGAGGTTGCAAACCATGAGTGTAATCGAAATACAGAGTCTGGGCATAGTTGGAAATAAGCAATGACAAGACTAGGTATACAAATTATAGTGAGAACAATGACTAGCATTCTCATTGCTCTTAAAAGCCAACATTCTTCTAAGAACTTATGTGTTTTGGTGGAAGCCATATTACTAGCCCACTGCACAGAAAGAAAGGTTAGGTAATTTGCTTAAAGCACGTGGATGTTGCTGGTGAAGCTCTGACGGGATGCAGTGTTACAGGCTGGGGGGTTTTTGAGAGGGGTTGTTTAACTACAACATACAGAGTTAACTGCTTCGTGGAGAGAGCTGAAGCTGTGTCAGCAATCCTGGGAAAGACGATGAGGACCTAATACAACGGCAAATGGAAACCCGAAGTGTATGTGTGAGTGATAAAACCATAATACAAAACCCACCACTGGAGGACCATGTCTGCCCAATCATAAAATGGGCAAGATACCAATGGTGATTGTTATGGACTGAATAATGTCCCCCCTCAACACCATTCATGGGTAGAAGCCCTAACGCTCAGTGTGATGGTATTTAGAGATGGTGTCTTCGGGAGGTAAGTAGGTCTAGATAAAGTCCTGACGGTGTGACCTCATGGTGGGATTAGTGCCCACAAAAGAAGAGGAAGAGACGCCAGAGTTCTCTCTCAATCTCAATCTTTCTCTCTCTGCCCTGTGAGGGCATTACAGCAAGAAGGTGGCCATTTGCAAGTCAAAATAGAGCTCTCCCTGGAGCCAGTTACACTGGTGCCCTGATTTCAGACTTCCTATCCTCTAGAACTCTGAGGAAGTAAATCTTTGTTGTTTAAGTCATTGAGTCTGTGGTCTTAGGTTATGGCAGCCTCGGAAAACACAGTGATGTAATGATACATAGTGACTTCTAGTCTTGTTTCTGAGCATTTGAGGTCCTGTACAAGGCAGTCTGTTTTAAAATTCATATTAAATATGGTCAACATAGGTGAGGAACTGACCATTTCCTTTAAGGTCATTTGTCTCACTCTGTAAGGTGAGGGGATGAAGGGACTTGATAACAATGTAAAAAAGCCATCCAATAAAACACACACAAATCACTCTCACAAATCACTCTGATCCTGTTCACCATGTATGTATGTATTTATTTGGGACCGGGCAGATGGAGAGAGAGAATCCCAAGCAGACCCCATGCCCAGCATGGAGCCCATGGGGGGGCTGATCCCGCAGCCCTGAGATCATGACCTTGAACTGAAATTAAGACTCTAACACTCAGCCAACAGAGCCACCCAGGCACCCCACGGCGTATTTATTTTTCTCCCTCAATTTGGGTGTTTTGAGGAGTGGCACATTTCCTTGATTTGCTAACCTGCAAAGATTTAGACTTGAAAAAATTGTCTTTTTGGTCTTCTTATCTAATCTTGATCTTTCACATTCGTTTCTAAGAAGACTATTTGGATTCAGACTATAGAGTAAAAATATGTTTTGTATGGATCAAAAGCCTTAGCACACATTACAGTTTGCTAATAATATTATTAGCATGAGTGGATGCTCATTATATGTATATAACCTATATGTTTTATATGTTTACATGTTACTCATATTTAACATTATTTGTGTCATATATGTTATCTTGCATAGGTTATACACCTATTTTTTTATATACATATCAGGTTATGTATGTGTTGTATGTTATATGCAATATTTATACATATATACATATATACACACATATGCACTCAGATTATGAATTTGATGACTCAACACATGAGTTTTTCTTCACTCACTTGGAAAATCTAGTGATTTGCGATGGTATGTTCTCAGATACAGTTGTTCCTGGGAAGACTTGCCTCATCTCCTTCCGTCTGTTCTTTCTTGATTGTTGGGTCCACCGTGACTCCTGGGACTTTGCCCACGTGTTTACTTTACCCTCTGTGGATTCTGTGATCTCAGTTATCACAGGTTAGAGCATTACCACCCAAAAGACCTTTGGTCACTTCAAAGCAGCCAAAGCAAGACACGAGACTACTCAGTCTATACTTATGTACAGAATGTCCTGGAATTGTGTATTTTGGCTGTCTGGGGAGGAGGAAGACCAGCATCAGTGAGAAGGATAGGAGCGTGCTGGGAAGGACCAACAGGTGAACAATGATGTTTGATTTGGCTTGCCTGTCAATGTTGGAAAGGGAAGATTTGACCTATCTCAAATTTTTTTTTTTTTTTTTTTGGACCTGACTTCTGGCTCCCTTTGCTGTTAGAGGTTAAACCGCTTTCTCATTGGCTTGAAGATGGTTATCTTCCGGCTGGATCCTCACATGACCTTTTCTCTGTGTGTATCTTTCTTCTCGTAAGGCTAACACCAGTCATTTTGCATTAGAGCCCCACCCTTAAGATAAGACCTAAAAAGGTCTTATCTCCAAATACCAGAGGACTGGCATCCTTAGAGAAACTCAGCTCAGTGAGAACAGACACACAGGGGGAATGTCATGTGGTAATAGCAGCAGAGATTGGAGTTGTGCGGGTGTAAGTCGAAGGATGCCAGATTGCCAGAAGACCAGCAGAAGCTAGAAAAAGGCAAGGAAGGGTCCCTCTACGGATTTCAAAGGGAGCAGGCTTCTGGATTTCTGACATCTGGATTCCAGACTATGAGATAATAAATTTCCGCTGTTTTAAGCCACCCAATTTGTGATTCCTTGTTACAGCAGGAATACAGGGGTTAAGCATCCTGCATTTAAGAGTAGCATATAAAGAATTGCTATTGATTTCTTTCATTTGGTCCTATATGTGGTCACTGTGAAGATCTCTCTCACTAGCACTAATGATTTCCTAGTTGATTCCATTACTATTTCTAGGTATTTTTGTCTTGCTCCTGATAGTAATGGCAATATACCTAAAGCCTCTCCATTAAATATAATGTTCGTTGTAGATTACTTGGACATTTCTAGATTGCTAAGGGGTACTCTTTAAAAAAAAAACATGAAAAGCTGTCCAGTTTCATGAGATGTATTTTTCTGTGTAAGTTGAAGTAGTCTTAACTTTTTTCCTCAGTCCATCAAAGTTGTGAATTTTATAAGTGAAATGGCCCTACACATTTTTCTTTCTTTCTTTCTTTCTTTCTTTTTTTTTTTTTTGGTATGGTCCCTAACTAGTTTGGAATCAATATTAACACTTGCCTTATAAAATGAGCCAGGCAGCTTTCTTTTTAAAAAATATTTTGTAAAGCAATTTTATAAATAAGGAATTGAGTATTTTAAAGAATTTGGTAGGATTAACTAAGAAAGGGGTACTTGAAAATATATGTGTATTTGTTGATAATTTTAAAAAATACAAGGTTAATAAAAAAGTTAAACAAATTGATTCCCGGTAGAGGGAAAGATGAAACAAAACATGAATTAGATACAACTGAGGGAAATAGAGCTCACAGTGAGTAGATACAGCAAGACAATGAAATTTAAAAATTATTTTTAAAAAGAGGAGGACACAGCTTTTAAAAAAAAGTCAGTGCCAGTGTAGTTAACATACAGTGCTATATTAATTTCAGTTGTACAATATAGTGATTCAGCAGTTCTGTATATCACCTGGTGCTTATCAAGGTAAGTATACTGTCAATCTCCTTCACCTATTTCCCCTACCCCTGCCTCCCTTCTGGCCACCATTTATTTGCTCTCTATAGTTAAAAGTCTGTTTTTTAGTTTATCTTTCACTTTTTCCCCTGTTCATTTGTTTCGTTTCTTAAATTCCACATATGAGTGAAATCATATGGTATTTGTCTCTCTCTAACTTATTTCACTCAGCATTATACCCTCTAGCTCCATCACTGTTGTTGCAAATGGCAATATTTCATTCTCTTTTACAACTTAATATTCCATTGCACATACATACCATATTTTCTTTATCCACTCATCTACTGATGGACACATGAGCTGTTTCCATAATTTGGCTATTGTCAATAATGGTGCAATAAACCTAGCGGTGCATGTATCCATTTGAATTAGTGTTTTTGTATTCTTTGGATAAATACCCAGTAGTGCAATTGCTGGAGTAGAATAGTTCTACGTTGAACTTGCTGAGGACTCTCCACACTGTTTTCCACAGTGGCTGCACCAGTGGCTGCATTCCCACCAACAGTGGCACATCCCTTTTTCTCCACATCCTTGCCAACACTTGTTGTTTTTGTGTTGTTGATTTTAGCCATTCTGACAAGTGCAAGAGGGTCTCATTGTGGTTTTAATTTGCATTTCCCTGATAAAGAGTGATGTTGAACATTTTTTCATGTATCTGTTGGCCATCTGTATGTCTTCTTTGGAGAAATGTCGGTTTATGAAAGGCACAGCAACTTTATGATTCTCTCTCTATCTCTTTTTAAAAAATATTTATTTATTTGAGAGCACACATAAGTGTGCATGTGCATGTGCATGTGGAGGGAGGGGAAGAGGGGAAGAGAGAGTGAAGTGGACTCCTGCTGAGTGTGGGGTTCACCTAGGGCTTGATCCCACAACCCTGAGATCATGACCTGAGCTGAAACTAAGAGTCAGACACTTAACCAACTGAGCCACCCAGGCATCCCTATGATTGCTTTTTTGGGCCCAAGAAGGCATCAGTTGGTCGAGCTTTTGAAAGGAGGTCATAGTCTAGTGTCCCTCCCTGCAAGTTATCTTCTGAACACTCTTCATGTATGTGCACTTAACCCACTATGGATAAAATGTTAAATGGGTCTCGTAGCTTTCTCTGTCTGACTTTGGTTGGGAAGATGCTTACAATCAACTTTTCTGTCCACTCCAGTGAAGAGCAGGACTGCATCATGTCTGTATTTCTATATTAGTTTTTCTTCTTAGTGTGCTTCACATAGCTCCAATGCTTCCTTTCATCATGTTTTCAACTCTTTATCTTTTCTGTGTGGTTTTTTTTTTATAAGCCATATCAAGTCCTTTGTGAAATCAAGTGGAGTATAAATAAGCAAGCACTTCAGCCAAGTAAAATGTTGGTAGTTACTTGCCCTTGCTGGAGCTTCCCAGAATTCAGCTTCTCAGATTGGTTCCTGTTGGTCTACCCTGAGCAGCTTTCCTTCTATAGGAAAAATGCATATGTTATGAAAAACCATTCTTTATGTGCATTTCCCCTCTTCTTCCATCTACCTTATTTTGATGCACAGTGAAAAATGGACCCAATAATTCCTCCAAACACTAAATTAGGCATAATGCCAAAGAGAGGCAGGTAAGATTGGAAAAGAGGAACTTCACCTGTACCATGATAAATGAGCTTTTGTCTTGTTCAGTGAGGTAGATTTTCGTAGTCTTATCATGTGGAAATTCAGATGTCATGTGTTCAAGGATCTATGTAAATTCTTCTTCAAGTAGACATCTCTTTTCATATTTTTTAAATTCTTTTCCTCTCATCCCACTTAGCCATCTCTCAAGGCCATATTTGCTAACAAAGACTTTTGAATAGTGTCCACTCAAATGGAAGAGAAAAATGCTTTGGCCAAAGGCCTTGAAGACGCATACACAGGACCTCTTGTCCTAAGACCTGATTGGAGGTGCAGCCATCTGTCTCTGTGTCGTTTCATGCTGTGACTGGTCTCAAAAACCCAAATTACAACTCCATGACGTGCTTTCATCCTTGTTTTGCAAATATTGCTTTGGAGATATCAAATCCAAATTTGAGACTGATTGATTGATGGACTGATTTTATGATTTTTATTTGTTTATTTGAGAGAGAGAGAGAGCACAAGCTGAGAGAAAGGCAGTGAGAGAAGCAGGCTCCTCGCTGAGCAGGGTGCCCAATGTGGGGCTTGATTCCGGATGCTGAGATCATGACCTGAGCCAAAAGCCGTTGTTTAACAACTGAGCCACCCAGGTGCGCCTGAATTTGAGATTTCTTATTAAGATGTCATGATGTCCTTTTTCTGAATGAAACTCACTTTTTTTTTTTTAAAGATTTTATTTATTTATTTGACAGAGAGAGATCACAAGTAGGCAGAGAGGCAGGCAGAGAGAGAGGCAGGGAGGAAGCAGGCTCCCCACTGAGCAGAGAGCCTGACGTGGGGCTCGATCCCAGGACCCTGAGATCATGACCTGAGCCGAAGGCAGAGGCTCAACCCACTGAGCCACCCAGGCGCCCCTGAAACTCACTCTTGACTTTACTCCTTCTTTTCTTTCCTTGTCATTCCTTCATTTTTATTTCTACACTTGAAAAAAACCATATATATATGTATATACATATATGTGAAATATATGTATATATGAAATATATGTATGTATATAGGTATATACATATATTATATGAAAAAAAGTGGCACATAACTAATAAATGAATAGTGCTTAGAAAAAAAAATATTTTTTTTCTTTAATTTTGTCCCAGATACAAATAACTTTTCTGGTGGCGTTTTTTTTTAATAATGAAAAATAAAGCTTCATTAGTTTTCAAAAATAGCTTGTTATGTGTATATCTTCACAATCATACTGTCACAGCATATTCTGCATTCAAGGACAACTCTCTTCTCATTGGACATTTTTTGGTTAAGACTCGGATCACAACAACCTTCTTTGACATTTTTGGGAGTCACTGAGCACGAATGCCATCTTTCAGTCTAAACTTTACAAAGGAGGACACTTAGCACATCCCATGGCCCAAAGCTTTCTGCAGAGTCACATGTTGGTGCCTCCCTCCGCTTAGATGTGAGCAGGGGTGCAGTGTTTCCTAGTGGTGCCAGCTTATTTATTTATTTATTTTTATAGATTTTATTTATTTATTAGAGACACAGTGAGAGAGGGAACACAAGCAGGGGCAGTGGAAGAGGGAGAAGCAGGCTTCCCACTGAGCAGGGAGCTTGGGCTTGATCCCTGTACCCTAGGGTCATGACCAGAGCTGAAGGCAGACGCTTAATGACTGAGCCACCCAGGTGCCCCATCAGGGCACCTTCAAGACCCGCTCCTGGGCTTCAGACAACTGCCCCTCATAAGTGTCCCAGGCATGGGCACTTTAAATCAAACAATGGTAACCACCATAGAAGATCTCTTGTTTTCTTTTTTTTTTTTTTTAATAGGGAAAATTACTGAAGTGGAATCATGATGTATGTAGGTGTGTGCAACATACCTTATAAAAAAGGTAGCATGTGGGGGTGCCTGGGTGGCTCAGTGGGTTAAGTGGCTGCCTTTGGTTGAGATCATGGTCTCAGGGTCCTGGGATCAAGCCCCTCTTCACCCCTCCTCATAGGGTTCCCTGCTCAGTGGGGAGGCTACTTCTGCCTATCCCTCTGCCCCTGTTTATGTGCTCCTATCTTTTTCTCTGTCAAATAATTAAATAAAATCTTTTTTTTTTTTTTTAAGAGAGAGAGCATGTATTACACAGATACATCCTAGTCATGGGTCAATATGCATGCCCTTCCCTCCCCCTTTCAGGTTTCGAGTGTGTCTTCCAGTTCTGAGAGTGGAAAGCTGAAAGAAGTCCAGAAAGACAGGGATGCCTGGGTGGCTCAGTTGGTTAAGCGGCTGTCTTCGGCTCAGGTCATGATCCCAGAGTCCTGGGATCGAGTCCCACATCAGGCTCCTTGCTCGGCAGGGGGCCTGCTTCTCTCTCTGCCTTTGCCTGCCACTCTCGCTCCTGCTCTGTCTCTGACAAATAAATAAATAAAATCTTTAAAAAAAAAAAAAAAGAAGTCCAGAAAGACAAAATGAATTTATGTTTGGAGGACAGAAAAGGATTAAGTAAGGAAAGAAAATGGGTAGAGGTCCCTGCAAGAAGAAAGCCAAGGCTGAGTTCTTTGGGAATTCATGGGTCATTTTCAGAAGGTGAGGAGACGAGGGGGTGGGCCATGCTGTGATGCAGAGGCGCTTGAGAGATTGGAGGGTAAAAATGTTTGCGATGTTTTTCCCTGACTTCTACAGTTTGCTTCCCACTTTTGAACTCTGCTAAGAGATTGCACTGGCTATTCGTATCTTATTTTTTCCTGAATAACATGACTCTGCTAACACAGACCACAGGGCAATGCAGCCTCACAGAGAAGGTACACATCTACCTGTTACCACTCTATCTAAACCAGTGTTGATTTTATATCATGAAAATAAATCATGGTAATGGAGAAGTGTCCAGCAATGGACAAAGTAAAAAGCAAAAGTCCACTGTGAAGTTCGTCACTTAACTATAATTATTTTTACATTTGGTAGCTACCCTCAGATTTTTTTTTTTGTCTACACATATACTAACATATGGTTAATGTTTGCAAAACAAGACTAAGTCCTATCTATATACTTTGGTGCAACTTTCCTTTTTCCCTTGTTAGGACTGCATGCCATCTCTCTGGCCTCTCCATATCTTTTAGAAATTCTTACAAAGTTTTCCATCTCATAGATTTACTGCAATTGTTTTTAAAACTTTGTCACCATTATGGGGTATTTAGGTTGTGTCCAGTTCTTTGATATTGTCAACAGTGCAGCACTGAGAATCCTTGACCATGTGGACATACAGATTCTACCATAAACGACCCTTCAAAAAATGTAAAAGTTTCTTATAATCCTTTGATTTCAATGTTATCAGTTGTAACATCTCCTCTTTAATTTCTGATTTTATTTATTTGAGTCCTCGCTCTCTTTTTCTTGATGAGTCTGGCTAGATTTTGTTTATCTTTCCAAAGAACCAGCTCTTAGTTTTATTGATCTTTTCTGTTGTCTTTTTGTCTCTATTTCATTTATTTCTGCTCTGATCTTTGTTATCTCCTTCCTTCTACTAACTTCGGGCTTTGTTTGCTTTTCTTTTTCTAGTTCCCTGAAGTATAAAGTTCCATTGTTTATTTGAGATTTTTCTTGTTTCTTAGTGTGAGCATTTATTGCTGTGAACTTTCCCTTTAGAACTGCTTTTGCCGCATCATGTAAATTTTGGTGTATTTTGTTTCCATTTGTCTCAAAGTGCTTTTTGATTTTTCTTTTGATTTCTTCTTTGACCCACTGGCTGTTCGGTAGCATGTGGTTTAATCTCCACATATTTGTTTCCTCAGGAATTTCCCAGTGTTCCTCATTTCTAGTTTCATACCATTGTGGTCAGAAAAGATGCTTGAGGGGAGCCTGGGTGGCTCAGTGGTTAAAGCCTCTGCCTTCAGTTCAGGTCATGATCTCAGGGTCCTGGGATCGAGCCCCACATCGGGCTCTCTGCTCAGTGGGGAGCCTGCTCCCCCCCGCTCTGCCTGTCTCTCTGCCTACTTGTGACCTCTGTCTGTCAAATAAATAAGTAAAATCTTAAAAAAAAAAGAAAAAGAAAAGATGCTTGATATGATTTCAGTACTCTTAAATTTATTAAGACTTGTTTCGTAGCCTAATGTATGATCTATCCTGGAGAATGTTCCACGTACACTTGAAAAGAATCTGTACTCTCTTGCTTTTGGATGGACTCTTCCTTATATGTTTATTAAATCCATCTGGTCCAATGTGTCATTTAAGGCCAATGTTTTCTTATTGGCTCTGTCTGTATGATCTATCCATTGATATAAATGAGGTATTAAAATCCCATAGTACTGTATTGTTAACTATTTCTCCCTTTAGGTCTGTCATTACTTGCTTTATATATTTAGGTGCTCCTATGTTGGGTATAAATACTTACATATGTTATACCTTCTTACTGATTGACCTCTTTATGATTATGTAGTGCCCATCTTTGTCTCATTACTGTTTTTTGTTTCAAAGTTTATTTTACCTGATATGAGCATAGCTACTCCAGCTTTCTTTTGGTTTCCATTTGTATGAAATATGTTTTTCCATCCCTTCATTTCCAGTCTCTGTGTGTCTTACATCTAGAATGAGTCTCTTGTAGGCAGCATATAGATAGGTCTTTTCTTTTTTAAGTTGACTCAACCATTTTATGTCTTTTGATTGATTTAAAGTAATTATTGATAGGTATGTATTTACATTCTGTTACTTTTTTTCCCACTATTTTTATAGTTTTCCATTCCTTTCTTCTGTTGCTCTCCTCCTTTGTGATTTGGTCCTTTCCTTTTCCTTTCCTTTACTTTGAGAGAGAGAGTACACATGCATGTAAGGTGGGGAGGGAGGGGCAGAGGGAGAGAGAGAGAAGCCTAAGCAGGTTCCATGCTCAGTGTGGAGGCTGTTGTGGGGCTCGATTTCATGGCCCTAAGATCATGACCTGAGCTTAAATCAAGAGTCAGATTGCTCAGTCAACTGACTGAGCCATCCAGGTGCCCCTGATGGTTTTCTTTAGTGGTATGCTCATGTTCCTTTCCCTTTAATTTTTGTATATTTACTATAGGTTTTTGCTTTGTGGTTACCACAAGGTTTACATATAGTAATTTGTATCTAAAACAATCTATGTTAAGTTGATAACAACTTATATTTGAAATGAAAGACACATTACAACTGATACCACAGAAACACAAAGGATAATTAGGGACTACTATGAAAAATTATACGCCAGCAAACTGGACAACCTAGAAGCAAGGGATAAATTCCTAGAAACATATATCCTAAGAGGCTGAATCATGGTGAAAAAGGAAATCTGAATGAGACTGATTACTAGTACAGATTGGATCAGTAATCAAAAACCTTCCTACAAACCAAAGTCTAGGATCACTTGGCTTTGTTGTCATATTCTATCTAATATTTAAAGAAAAATTAATGCTAATCCTTCTCAAAGTCTTGCAAGAAATGGAAGAGAAGGAAACTCTTCCAAATTCATCTTATGATGCCAGCATTAGTTTGATACCAACACCAGACAAGGATGCCACATGAAAATTATAGGCCAATATCCCTGATGAACATAGGTGCAAAAATTCTCAACAAAATGCTAGCCAACCAAATTCAACAACACATTAAAAGTATTATACTACACCTAAAACTAATATAAGATTTTATGTCAACTACACTTCAGTTTAAAAAATGGGTTATAAAAATAGATTGTACACTATGATCTATGATCAAGTGGGATTTGTTTCGGGGAGGCAGAATGGCTTGACATCTGCAAATCAATCAGTGTGATACACCACATTAACAAAATGAAGAATAATCATATAATCATCTCAATAGTTGCAGGAAAAGCATTCTACAAAATTTAGCTTCTATTTATGATAAAAACTCTTGACAAAGTGGGTGTAGAGGGAAAGCACCTCAACATAATAAAGGCCATATATGACAATTCCACAGCTAACATCATACTCAACAGTGAAAAATTTAAAGTCTTTTCTTTAAGATCAGGATCAAAATGAGGATGCCTATTTTCACTACTTTCTTTTTTTCAACATAGCCTAGAAAGAAGAAGAAATAAAAGTCACCTAAATTGGAAAGAAAGAAGCAAAACTATCACAATTTGCAGATGACATAATATATATAGAACACCCTAAAGACTCCACCAAAAAACTGTTAGAACTAATATATAAATTCGGTAAAGTGCAGTATACAGAATCAACATACAAAAATCTGTGTTTCTATACTCTAAAAGTGAACTATCAGAAAGAGAAATAAAGAAAATAGTCCCATTTACAATCGCATAAAAAAGAACAAAATATCTAGGAATAAACTTAACAAAAGAGGTGAAAGACCTGTATGTTAAAAACTATATTATTAATAGAAGAATATGAAGACCCAAATAAGTAGGAAGATATTCTGTGCTCATCGACTGGAAGAACCAGTGTTGTTAAAATGTCAATATTATGCAAAACAATCAACAGATTCAGTAAAATCAAAATATCAATGGCATTTTTTCGCAGAAGGAACAAATAATCCTGAAATTTGTATGAAAGCACACACTACACAGAAAAACCCCAAATAGTCAAAGCTATCTTGAGAAAGGAGGACAAAGCTGGAGGTATCATGCTGTCTGATTTCAAACTATGTTACAAATTTCAAAGCTATAGTAATTAAAGCATTATAATATTAGCTAAAAGATCAGACACATAGGTCTATGGAACAGAATAAGGACTCCAGAAATAAATCTGTGCATGTATGGTCAATTAATTTAAGACAAAGGAACCAAAAATATGCAATGGGGGAAGGATAGTCTATTCAATAAATGGTGTTGGGAAAAGAAAAAAACTACTTTATGCCATACGCAAAAGAAGAAAACTAGACCACTATCTTATACCATATGCAAAACTCAAAACAGATTAAAAACTTGAACATAAAACCCAATGCCATAAGACTTTTAGAAGAAAACGTAGGGAGTAAGCTCCTTGACCTAGGTCTTGGTGGTGATTTTTTGAATCAGACACCAAAAGCAATAGAAACAAAAGCAAAAATAAACAAGTGGGACTACACCAAACTAAAAATCTTTTGCATAGAGAAAGAAACTATCAGCAATGTGAAAAAGCAACTTACTGAATGGGACCAAATATTTGTAAATTATATATATGATAAGAGGCTGATATCCAAAATATATAAAGAACTCACACTCCTCAAAAAACCCCAAATAATCCAACTGAAAATTGGGCAGAAGACATAAACAGGTATTTTTCCAAAGAAGATATACAGGTACATGAAAAGATGCTCATACATCATTATAGCCTTAATCACTGAGGAAGTGAAAATCAAAACCTCAATGAGATATCACACCTATCAGAATGGCTATCATCAAGAAGGCAAGAAACAACAGGTGTTGGTATGGATCCAGAGTAAAGGGAACCCTCTTGCACTATTGGTGAGAATGCAAGCTGATGTAACCACACTGGAAAACAGTATGGAGGTTCCTCAAAAAATTAAAAATAGAAATACCATATGATCTAGTCATCTTTCTATGGGGTATTTACTTAAAGAATACAAAAACACTATTAAAAATTTTAAAAAATTGGGGTGCCTGGGTGGCTCAGTGGGTTAAAGTCTCTGCCTTTGGCTCAGGTCATGATCCCAGGGTCCTGGGATCCAGCCCCGAATCGGGCTCTCCGCTCAGCGGGAAGCTTGCTTCCTCCTCTCTCTCTCTCTGCCTGCCTCTCTGCCTACTTGTGATCTCTGTCAAATGAATAAATAAAATATTAAAAAAAAATTAAAAAATTTAAAAAAATCCTATTGGATTATTTGGTTTTTGGATGTTGAGTTGTATTAGTTCTTTATATATTTGGATACTAACCCTTTATAAGATATGTTATTTGCAAATAGCTTCTCCCATTCCATAGGTTGCCTTTTAGTTTTGTTGATTGTTTCCTTCACTCTGCAGAAGCTTTTTTTTTTTTAAAGATTTTATTTATTTATTTGTTAGAGAGAGAGAGCGTGAGCACAGGCAGACAGAGTGGTAGGCAGAGGCATAGGGAGAAGCAGGCTCCCCGACGAGCAAGGAGCCCGATGCAGGACTCCATCCCAGGAGGCTGGAATCATGACCTGAGCCGAAGGCAGAGGCTTAACCAACTGAGCCACCCAGGCGTCCCCTGCAGAAGCTTATTTTCACTTTTGTTTCCCTTGCCTCTGGAGGTACATCTGGAAAAATGTTGCTACATCCAGTGTCAAAGAACTTACTGTCTGAGTTCTAGGATTTTCATGGTTTTGGGTCTCACATTTAGGTCTTTAATCCATTTTGAGTTCATTTTTGTGTATAGGAGAAAGTGGTCCAGTTTCATTCATTTGAATGTCTGAGTCATTTTCTCCTTGTCTTGAAAGGAGAGTGAAAAGGAACTCATGCCCACCTTTGTATCCATGACACTGATCCATGCTTAGATCCTTCCTTTGTGGCTCAGCATGATTTCCCGAGCTTTTTTTTTTTTTTTTAAAGAATTTTATTTATTTATTTGACAGACAGAGATCACAAGTAGGCAGAGAGGCAGGCAGAGAGAGAGGAGGAAACAGGATCCCTGCTGAGCAGAGAGCCTGATGCGGGGCTCGATCCCAGAACACTGGAATCATGACCTGAGCCGAAGGCAGAGGCTTTAACCCACTGAACCACCCAGGCACCCGATTTCCCGAGCTTTTAAGGTCAAATCTTTTTATTCTTGGCTCCCAGTTTCATCAATTTAGTAGGAAAAAAAAATGCATTTACATAAAACCAAGAGCTGTCTTTATTGGAAAATGAATTTGTACTAACTATGTGAAAATCCATTCATAAAAGTCAGATACCAATACCAGTAATTATGAGACTATGTGATACCTGTGACTAGAGTAATATATGGAACCTACACTGGAACGGAGAAGAGGGAATTCTGGGGTGCTAAGGGAGATATAATGAGGAGGAGAAGTTCCATGTAGAGAGTAAGTGTGGGTAGGCAGAAACCGCCTTGTAAACAGTGATGAATGTGAGAAAGGCCTGTGGGGTGGGGAAGCGTGTGACCACAGGTGGTGGAGATGACCTCAGTTCATCCTGAAACAACCACCTCTCACCCCGACCCCGTGACTCTTTGCAAGCCTAGCAAAGCCAGACTTTATCTTCCAGGCAGTCGAGAACAAGACAGGACTTTGAAGCAAGGGAGTGGCAAGATCAGATCTGAACTCTCCAAAGTCCTCTCTGATGAGGAAATGGTAAAGCAAAGGGTTTGAACAAGCTATTCACAGGGCAGGGGGGTGTTTGACGGGAAAGGCTACAAACAATTCAGAAAATGTGAAACCCCTACGAGAGAATAAGAGACTCTGGTGAAGTGGACTTTCTGCCTTTCATGTTTAAACATGAAACAGTAAGCGGTGTGCCCGGAGGGGTAGACACCTCAACAGAAAATTATGAAATAACAACAGTTAGCTCTTACTGCCTATTTATCAGGGGACTTTCTGAGCCCTTCTCATATATTAGCTCATAAAATCCATGCAACGATTCAATGATCTAAATCCTGTTTTACCTCTATCTTACACGTAGAGACAATGAGGCACACAGAAGCCTCTGGTGGTCTATCCACCGTCATTTAACTAATAGGTCTCGCGCTCCAATATAGACACCTTGGACCATGAACTGAGCTTTTAAACACAGCCCTGTTCTGCCACCTGGTGGCTAAAGATGGAAAGTGCAACAATAGAGGTGTGTCTGGACCAGTGTGGGGAGGTCAGCGAAGCCTGCGGAAGATGCAAACTTGAACCAGAAGTTGGGAAGACAGAGGCATTTGAGACAGAGGGAGAGACACGTGCCAAGGTAGGAAGGCGACAGTTTTGGCGCCCTGCGCGGGGAACATGACGATGCTGGTGAGCCAAGATGTAAGTGGGACATGTCAGGAGGTGAAGCGGAGCGGTTATGGAGAGCACGTTATGGGGTACCTCCGAGGGACTGGGACTTTGAACTTGAGCTGATGGGAGAGCAAACAATGGGAACAATGGGGTGAGATTCCCACATGACACAAATTGTCCAGCTGCTACAAGGAAGAAGGAAAATGGGCTGGGAGAGCTGAGATCAGGCCACAAGACAAAAACAAAGCCCCAGGGAGACCAAACCACCAGCTCTGTGGTGGAGGGCAGGGAGGACAGCATGGTCAAGGAGGGTTTCAGAGGCAAAGTGGTCAGAGCTTGCAAGTGGACTTGAGGTGCGGGGACGAGACAGAGGGTGAAGAGTGATGGTGGGGTCCACAGTCATGATGATCTGCAGTGGAGATGAAGCACAAGGATCAGGTTCGGGGGCACCAGGAAAAAGACATGGGTGTAGTTGTTCATTGTTTCTGAAGCTTTGTAGCAGTGACCATCTATCAGGGAAGTTTTTGACTCTAGGAGATATTTGGCAATGCCCAAGACATATTTCATTCTCATAATTGATAGTGGACTCTGTTGGTTACTGCTGAACAACTTACAGTACCCAGGACACCTCCACAACAAAGAAGTATGCGACCCCAAATGTCAATGGGGCCAGCCTCAGTATTCAATGAGCTCAGTGTCACCTGCGTGGCTGCTGGGTTCGAGCCCCAGAGCGGGCCCCTGGCTGGCTCCATCATGCGGGATCTGTCTCCACTGTGCTGCTCCGGGACCCAGAGCAGAATAACTCTATCCTATAAAAGCAAGGCCTTGTGCTCCTGGCAGATTCCCAATGCATCCCACAAAGGGCGATGTTCATTCAGGGTTCCCTGCCCCACAGGAGGGCTTTGTCAGACTCTGTGCGCTAAGAAGTGCATTCCAAGGCTTGGATAGCTAGGTTACAGCCTTATCTTTGAGGAAGCCACTGGATAAAGATGCCCGATAATGGGAGTAAGGTTCTCCTTCAGGTGGTGTTAGTTTGTTCTGACTGTAGGTTCAAGGCTTTTCTCCTTTCCTTTCTCCAAGACTGCCTTCTTAGGAGGAGAGAAGTGGACCAGGAGGCTCATGGGAGTTGCAGCTTTATGGGCTGGCCCTCCAACACTTGACTTTGGGATTGATTCTCAACAAAACACAAATTCTTCTTTACTTTTGGTGCTGTGAGGTGCAGTTCCAAGAATAGGGTTGCAAACCCATGATGGGTGGGGGAGTAGAGAGGGTGGGCTGCTTCTCCAGGATGCCTGTGGGCCCCTCCCTCTATCAGCAGCTCTTGGCCATAGTGGCCAACCAGGCACACATTGCACCATGCTGCTTGAGAGAAAGCAACCTGTTCCCCCTAACTGCCAACACTGGGCTGACCATTGAGAACAATTTTCTTAAGAATCATTCCTTGTTTGCATGTGCAGGAGGTTCTGGAGGGCAGAAAGAAACCTGCCTTATGGTGATTCAGAGACTCTTCATACATTGCAAGTTTGCATGGACTCTAATACCTTACTTTCTTTTCTTGAGGCAAAGCCATTATTTAAGAAAAGAGTTTGCTGGGGGCCTGGGTGGTGCAGTGGCTTAAATGTCTGACCCTTGATTTCAGCCCATGTCGTGATATGAGGGCCCTTGGGAAGGAGCCCTGTGTTTGCTCTACACTGAGCCCAGAGTCTGTTTGGGTTTCTCTCTCCTTTTCCCTCTGTCCATCTGCCTCCTGACTCCCCAGCTCAGTTTTGCTCTCTCTCTAAAACAAATAAATAAATCTTAAAAAACAAAACAAAACAAAACAAAAGAGTTTGCAAGTTTTGGGCACCAATTTTTACTGGGAAAACCAAAGCTGAGAGTCTAGATGGGCAATGCATGAAGACATGGGGATCCTCTACTGACAGGGCACCCTTCTTGAATGCCAAAAATATTTATGAAATGAACGATGAAGCAGGACAGCGTGGGGTAAAGCACAGCTAAGTCACATTTGCTAGAAATAAGTTTTGTGGTTTGAGGATGTTAGGTGACTCAGTTTCTCCACTGGTTTTGAGAAATGGCACTACTTGCTTATGCGGGGGTGGTGTAGGAATCGATATTTAAATGTTTTGTAATAATAAGATAAGAGGTGAGTGAGAGGAACAGAATGCAGGCTGCTGGGTCAATGACGCTACATGTCGTTCTTCTGTGTCAAGAACTGTCGAACGGTTTCCCCTCCTCACATTCCTTCCCCCGGTGGCCCGATACTAATTTCTGTTGACTTTGGATGGGGTGTGTGTGTGCTGGGGTGGCGGGGTGGCAAGTGGTTTCCTGTGAAGTGGGGAAACGGGAAGCAGCTCCACTATTTGTCTTTCTCTGACAGATGCCTTCAGCCATTGTCAACTGTCTTCACGGCTTTGCGTCTCAGCTCTTTCTATTTATGAGGTAACAGAGGTGAAAGACATAGGTAAGGGAAAAAATGAGCTATCCTGCATTTACCCACGCTCAGGTGGCTTCACCTCCTGGAGCTTCTGGAAGGGAGTGCTCTTTCTCCTGGGAGGTGTTGAAGCCTGGGCTCCCTCACAGAGACCAGACATCAGGCCTGGAAGTGAGCGCCCGGTTAGACATCAGCTCTCCTGTCCAAGTGGCTTCTTGGGACAGGATTGGCTCCCTCCCAGCGATGGTCTTTCTGCTACCATATTTTCAAAACAAAGATCTGGAATTATAGAATGCAGAAGAGTTTAACTTGGTGACACTCCTTTTCTGCTAAAATTCCTGGGAAGAGTCCCTCTTGCTGAGCGCTGTTGATGTAACTGGTTCATGATTTATAACAGTATCTAAAGGCAATGGCTTGGAAATGGTTCCTATGTGGTTTACTGCTTTTCAATAACATTGTAGTCTTGGCTCCTGGATTAATTTTCCAGGGCCCGAAGCCTTCCTGATTAAGGCGCCTAGAAGAGCAGTGTGAAGAACGTGTCCTGGGCTAGTGTGCAAACAGATGCTGAATGAGGCTTCGAGGCCAAACCAGAAGTGCAGGGCGCCCCGGGGCCCCATATTGACTCTGTGGAATTCTACCTGGTAAGTTTGTCTCTCCTTCTTTGTCTTTAAGTGGGCATGTGCCTTGGTCACCATGTGGAAGTCAGTCCTGTTCAGCACCTGTATTGGTTTCCTCTTGCCACTCTATCAAAGCACCACAAGCATGGTGGCTCACGATGTCACATGTCTGTTGTCCTATGGTTCTGGAGGCTGGAAACCAGTCTCATGAGGGTAAAGTCAAGGTGTGGGCAGAGCTAGTTCCTCTGGAGGCTCTTAGGGGAGAAAGATGTCTTTGCCTCTTCTAGACTCTGGAGGCCTCGTGCCTGTCTCAACTCAGGCTTTTCCCCACGTCCCTCTGACACCCTGATTCCATGTTGCTCCACTTTCTGCCTGTTCTGCACTCAAATTTTCTGACTCCCCCTTCTGAAGACACTTGTGATCATATTTAGGGTCCATCCTAATCATCCAGCATAATTTCCTGATCTCAAAAGTCTTAATCGGGGCTGCCAGGGTGGCTCAGTCAGTTGAGACCTCTCGATTTCAGCTCAGGTCATGATCTCAGGGTTACGAGATCAAGCTCTGCTTTGTGCTCTGTACTCAGGTGGGTCTGTTTGAGGATTCTCTCTCCCTCTCCCACTGCCCCTTCTTGTGTTCTCTTTCTCTCTCTAAAATAATAAATAAATCTTAAAAAAAAAAAAAGCCTAATCAAGGCTGTGGAGTCCTTTCTTCCCTGTAAGGTGACATTCACAGGTTGCAGGGTGAGGACCTCGTTATCTTTGGGGGCCAGTGTTCAGCCGACCAGAGCACTTTTCCTTCAACATTAGTCAAACTGGGTGACTCAGAGGATCATGTTTAGTCTGGGGGAAATCCTCATAACATCTGAAAATATTTGCAAAATAGGAGGCTGACACAATTATGCTAAAAGCAAATGTTTTAGCTTTAGGAAGTGCTATCTGGACAAATGCTTCCTTTAGAATCCTTTAGGAATACAACCTGCTAGCAAACAAGACATTTTTTTTTTTGCTGAACTGCCATTTTATTTGAATGACAGCTTTTTATCACAATTGATATTTTTACTTTATATATTGTTACAGTTGGCACTGTCATGATAACTTCCATCAGTTTCCCCCATCTTTGTCTGGTAGGTGTTTTCCTTAGAGTCTCCTAATTTCTGGAACTCCTTTCCCTTCTGATCATGAGTCATGGAGCTTTGAGCTATGTCAAGGTGTGCTCACAACTCGAGCACAGTGCAGGGAATGTGCTTCAGCTGAAGAAAGAGATGGATGGGTGCTGGAGAAGTATTTCATTTTGTCATGTTAGAAATGGTGAACATTCTAGAAAACATGGTTGAATGCTTGATGGAGGTAGGAGCATGTTTTAAAAGGAGTAAATGCAGGTGTTTTCAGCATTGATCTGAATGTCAGAAGATCTGGTTCTAGTCAGATGACAAATTTGGGGCCAGTTATTTGCCTTTTGTGGTCATTGGCTCCTCACTTGAAAGAAAAAGGACTTTCCTACATTATCTGTGGGTCCCCTTCCTCCACTCCCACATGAGGATTCTTATAAGTTAAGTTGACTCTGACAAGTTTCTCCACTAGTTTCCCAAAGGCCTTCTAAGGGCTTCTGGGTCATTATAGAGATCTTCCTCTAGGTACTTTCTCCTTGAGATTCCCCAGAGTAACATGAATAAGCTCTCAAAGTGCAAAGCAAACAAATCCAGAAAACAAACAAGGGAGAGTTTGAAAGCTATAGGAAGTCCTGTTTTTCTTTTTTTTTAAAGTAGGTTCTATGCCCAGCATGGAGCCCAGTGTGGGGCTTGGACTCATGACCCTGAGATCAAGGAGCTGAGATCAAGAGTCAGATGCTTAACTGACTGAACCACCCAGGTGCCCCAGTATGGAGCCTTCTCTCACTTACATACATTTATGGTTCCTCCATGTTCTTCACATGGCTCTATAGCTCCTTTCATTGCAGTGCCAAATAATACTCCATTGTCTGCAAGTACCACTGATTATTTACCATTCACCTACTGAAGGACATTTTGGTTGCTTCCAAGTTTTGGCAATTATGAATAGAGCTGTTATAAATATCTATGTATAAGTTTTGGTGTGGACATAGATTTTCAACTCCTTTGGATAAATACCTGGATCATATGAAGGAAAAACCACCCCTAGCAATCTAAAACTTGGAGCAGAAACCATGAATTTATACTGGTATACTCTTGTTGGGGTTGTTTGTTTTAAACAAATGGCATGTGTGAAATGATGCCAAGTAAAGAACAAGTGAGGATTAATCATGTGGATTGGGACTGCACATGTCAGCACTCAGGAAGGAAGAAAAAAGTGAACCAAAATGTGAAAATGTCAACATTTTTTTTCACTATAAGAATAATCATTACTGTTAGCATTGCTTTTCATGTCAGTTTTCAAGGTGTGGGAGAGATTTTTTTCCAGTTTCTATCAAGGGGTACAAAACACCACAACACCAAGGATAAATTTCAACATCAATATTTCTTAGAAATCAGCATTGGCAGTGTTCGCATGCTCTATCAAAGTACCAAAAAAGATAAAAATAGAGAACCCTCCTAGAACTTAAGGTGGAATAGAAATGAAAGATTATTAACCAACAAGAAAGACAGAGGAGCGGTCCAATGCCTTTTCCATGATCAATGGAAATTCTGATAGATAATACCAGAACTTCAATTTTAAAATTTGAGAAATGGAAAGCTGTAGGCTCATCATTTCCTCTCTTATATTCTTTGTCTTTTTTTTTTTAAACTGACTTACATAGATTTGAAGTCTTTCTAGGGTCAACTTAGATGTGGAAAAATCTACAACAAAAAGTGACCTACTTAGAGCTCACTGATATTTTCACAGAAACTTTAGAGGTTGTCTGGGACAACCACTCATGTTTCAGATGGGAAATGGAGGCCCGAATCAGTCGAGTGGCTTTTCCAGTGTGAGTTATCTAGTGAGTGGCGAGCCGGGACTCCAATACAGATCTTCCAGTGTTATATTTGATGATCTAACATCAATCCCTTGGCCTCTTTTCTGATTATTTCACTTTGGTGAAAAAGGTAAAATGTCCATATATGGAGGAAGGCTAAAGTAATTCATTATTATGTTCAAAGAAAAGGCATTTAAAACCCTAAGAAGGCCAAAGAAGGAATAGGAAACAATAATTATCTATTACTGGAAAGCAATCCTTCTATTTTGTACTATTTGGTTTAGGAAAAAAGTGATGCTTTCAGAGCAAGATTATATTCCTGTTTGAGCCCAAGATCCTCTTACCCTAGACAATATTCACCTTTCCCTCCATGAATATTAAAGGACAACTAAGTACACAGAGAAAAAGGATGCCATGCCACTATCTTAATGCCTGCTGGCAGAAATACTCTCAGCAAGGGACCTGTTTTCACAAACAAAAATGTCATAAGTGGATAGATTCATCTTATGCAAAGACAAGGATATAAAAAAGCTAAAATGTTTGCATTAAAAATCAACAGAAACTAAAACCCCAGTCTATAAAATTCCTAGAAGATAGCATAAGAGAAAATCTCCATGACCTTCAGTAAGGCAGTGATTTTTTTAGATATAATACCGAAGTCATAAACCATAAAAGAAATAATCAATGAGTTGGACTTCATTAAAATTAAAAACATATGCTCTGAAAAAGATAATATCAAGAGAATGAAAAGGTGGGCAACAGACCGGAAGAAAATATTTGCAAAAGAAACATGTGATGAAGGGTTGGTATCCAAAATATACCAAGAACCCTTAAACATTAAGAATGAAAATACAAGCAATGGGATTTTAAAAAGGACCAAAGACAACTCACTACAGAAGATGGGCAGATGGCAAATAAGCATATGAAAAGTGCCCCATAGCACATGTCATCAGGGAAATACAAATTAAAACGATATTGAGATATCACTCCATACCCATCAGAAGGGCCAAAATCCAGATAATGTCATCAGTGTTCTGGATTCTGGCCCTTCTGATAGGTATGGAGTGATATCTCAATATCGTTTTAATTTAATGCAAACACTTTAGCACCACCACCCACCCCCTTCCCCTCTAAAACCCTCAGTTTGATTCCCGTAGTCCATGGTCTCTCATGGTTCATCTCCACCTCTGATTCCCCGACCCCCCTTCATTTTCCCCTTTCTTTTCCTAATGTCCTCCGTGCTATTCCCTATGTTCCACAAATAAGTTAAACCATATGATAATTGTCTTCCTCTGTTTGACTTACTTCACTTAACGTAATCCCCTCCAGTTCCATTCATGTCAGTGCAAATGTTGGGTATTCATCCTTTCTGATGGCTGAATAATATTCCATTGTATAAAAGGACCACATCTTCTTTATCCATTCATCTGCTGAAGGACATTTTGGCCCCTTCCACAGTTTGGCTATTGTAGACATTGCTGCTATGAGCATTGGGTTGCATATGGCCCTTCTTCTCACTACATCTGTATCTTTGGGGTAAATAGTCAGTAGTGCAATTGTTGGGTTATAGGGTAGCTCTATTTTTAACTTTGAGGAACCTCCACACTGTTTTCCAGATTGGCTGTACCAACTTGCATTCCCACCAACAGTGTAAGAGGGTTCCCTGTTCTCCACAAACTCTCCAACAACATTTGTTGTTTCTTGTCTTGTCACTTTTTGCAATTCTATCTGGTGTAAGGTGGTATCTCAGTATGATTTTGATTTGAATTTCCATGATGGCTAATGATGTTGAACATTTTTTCATGTGTCTGTTAGCCATTTGCATGTCTTTTTTGGAGAAGTGTCTGTTCATGTCTTCTACCCATTTTTGGACTCATTTATTTGTTTTTTGAGTGTTGAGTTTGAGAAGTTCTTTATAGATCTTGGCTACCAGCCCTTTATCTGTAGTGTCATTTGTAAATATCTTCTCCCATTTCATGGGTTGTCTCTTTGTTTTGTTGACTATTTCCTTTGCTGTGCAGCAGATTTTTATTTTGATAAAGTCCCAAAAGTTCATTTGTAAAAATACTTTTTAAAAAGTGTTCTTTTTTCCTTTTATTTTCTTTTCTTTTTTTTCTTTTTTTTTTTTTTTTTTTTTTTTTTTCCTTACTAAGAGATAGCCTGCCAAGTACCTGGCAAATGGTGGTGTCTCTCACCATTACCTGTTCTGATGCTATCCATTGGGTCAATGTTGTCCCAAGGTCAACATAGCAGGATGTGCCTAGGAGAAGACAGCTGGCTTCTAGGGAGAATGTCTAATAAATTGTTCTATTTCATCAAGGGTAAATGTTCTAGGCATAGAGCTAGAAAAAGACTATTTTTTCCCAATTCAGAGTTTTAGTGACTTAATGAAAAAAAGAGTCCCAATTTCTTCAAACGCTGGGAAGGTAGGAAGGTAAAAATGACTTCTCTTTGTTCTCAGGGTGAGTAGAGTATGTGGAAGATTCCCAGTAAATCTTTTTTTTTTTTTACAGTTGTATTGGGATTTAAGTCACATGTCATATCCTGGTCCTGGCACAGGAGCTGTCACATCATGGATTACCAGGCACCTTTGTCCCACAGCAATTTATTGATCCAAAGATATGAGGTTTGAGATATGACAGTGTCCCTCTGGAGTGTCTTGCACAAAGTAGATGCACAGGATTTATTGCTGAAATTACAGCAGGATAGTATAAATGCTCATCCCAAGGGTTTAATTCTGTTCTACATTGTTGCTAAAGGAGCATGAGCTTTAGAGTCAGGGAGATGCAGGCTTTGATCTTGGCCCCAGCACTTTATTGCTACATGACCTTGGACCAGATGCAAATTGCCCTGAGTTTCATTTTCCTTATCTGTAAAATAGGCACAAATGAGTGCATGGTTATAATAATCATTGGCTGGGACACCATCATTGTTAGTAAGAATCCCCTGATTCTGGCATGAGTAGTTCCCAAATATAATTTTGAGAGACACTGGAATAAGTAAAAAGAAATATGAAATTCCCTAGCACAAAACTTTTGTATGTTATGGGTTAGTATTTGAAAATCACTTAGAACAAGATTAGGTCCATAAGGTCCATAAGTGCTATGTAAATATTAAGAAACAAAGACATTTCATGGAAGATAACCAGAACTCTGAATAGTGTGGAAGAGTTGATCACTATGTTAGCTGAGAGGTAAAATTTAGTTGTACTTTTGAAGAAATCATCTCACCTACAGGAAAGAAAAATTAAGTAGGTATCGAACATATGACTGATTCTCAAACCAACAACCCTTCACATACCTACCTTCATCTCCAGTGCTATTTTGAAGATCTCCACCCTTCTTGCTAGAATATCCCCCACTTTGCCCTGCTGTATCAACTCAATTTCAACTCCAGTGTCAGAGCCTTTCTCCCTGAACCTGCTTTCTGTCCTCTATTTCTCTTGCCCAGATCCATACGACACCAGGGAAATATAATCCTCAAAACCTCAGGATAAGATTGCTCCATGTCAGCATTTTCTTGAATGTGGACTCCATGGTGGGACCCAAAGAGTAAAATGAAAAACTAGCCAGTGGTTTCATCTTTTCATCTGTCCTGGGGAAGCTGCCTTTGGGAGAGAGAGGTGTTTGGCAGAATTGGTAGAACTTCTGGCATGGATCATATCCTAGTGAAGAAAGCTGAGGGTAAAGAGCTGCTGAATGAAGAGCCTCTGCCTTACATTTGGAGGGCTGCTGAAACTGCATAACCAGCCGAAGCTGCTGCCAGCCTCCTGCCTCACTGCTGTCTTTGCAGATTTAATACTTTAGTGGGGGGCTGGGGTCATACTGCTGAGCCCACATATAGTTGCTTGACCTTGAACCATGAAACCAGTTTGCAAATCTTTAGTTGTGCGTTGTTGAGATGTGTCCACAACTTTGGTCTTTATTTCCTTCCTCCCTTCCTCCCTCCCTCCTTCTCTCTCTCTTTCTTTTCCTCCTTCTCTCCCCCGTCTTCCTCCCTCCCTCCCTTCCTCCATTTCATTCTTTCTCTCTCTCTCTGTCTCTTTCTCTCTTCCTTTCAGAAGCATAAATCTTTCAGAGTGGGTGCGACCACAGTCTGTGTATCTAATCTGTATTCTTCAGTTTAGGCATGTAGCCAGGAAAATCACTCCGATGCAATGTATTCACATGTTTCTGGTTTTATGGCTAAGAAGCTTTGGTAGATAGATTTAGAGAAATGGTACTTTAAGCAAGAAAACAACATGTGTGTATCTTGGAGTTGGTGGTGTAGAATGGTTTGGGGGGGATCTCTTGACTCTGCAACTGCTTACTTTTAAGACTTGGACAAAACTCTTGGGTGTGTAGTTGTCTTATTTGTTGAGGTGAGTGAGTGAATTCTAAAATCACTCACAACACTGAAATTTTACTGTGGATTTGAACATTCTACTCTCTTCCCCCCAAATCAAGTGTATATTTTAACTTGAAGCTCTGAATTGATGAAAATAGATGACAGAAACAAAATCGGTTCACATTTATCACATTTTCCAACTGGTCTGAGTTTTCCTTTTGAGGATTAAAAAAAAGGAAAGAAAAAAAGAAAAGAGAAGAGAAGAGAAGAAGAGAAAGATAAGAAAAGAAAAGGAGAGGAAAGAAAAGAAAAAGAGAAAAACCACCAGAACTGATTGGCTTGGTCCCAGGACCAGGAAACTACCTGCTCAGGCAGGCACAGTAGGGAAGGCTTGAGATAAAGAGCCTGGGAACAGGGTATCAGTTAGATTTTCCAAGGAAGGAGAATCAAATAGCATGCAAGTAACGCCGTGTGATTATCTGAAGAGGATAAAGGAAAGAAAGAGAGGAGTGCCAAGGCTGGGAAAGTACCATCTCGAATAAGAGAAATCCTGGAATCCAGCCCATAGGAAACAAGAGCAGGCAATTTGAAGCCCATTTTGTGTCCAAGAAAAGACTCTAGTAGGCTGAAAGTCCTTTGCGTGGTGAGCTCAGGGAAATGAATCAAAAGGAATGAACATGCAAGTTTCTTCAGAGCAAACCCAAGGATTTATAGAAATGCTCCAAAGCAGAGGTTCTTTAACTTTTTGAAATTACAGATTCCTTGAAGACTCTGGTGGAAACCGTGGTCTGCCTCCTTAGAAATATGCACCTATGCACATAGAACCAACCTTTCTTTTTTTTTAGACAATTTTTTATTAGTTTTAGACTCATAGGAAAATTGAGAGGAAGGTACAAAAATTTCCTGTATACTCCCTGTCCCCACATATACACAGCCTCCCCACCATCAGTATTGCCACTAGAGTGATATCTGTTGTAATCAGCGAACCTGCATTGATAACTCATTGTCATACAAAGGCCATAGTTGTCGTTAGGACTCACTCTTGGGATTGTTCTTTCTGTGGGTTTGGATAAATGTCCAATGACATGTATCCATCATTATAGTATCATACAGAGTAATTTCACTGCTCTGTAAATCCTCTGTGCTTTTCCTACTTATCCCTTCCTACCATCTCCAACGCTTGGTAATCACTGATCTTTTTACTATTTCCATAGTTTTAACTTTTCCAGAAGGTCATATAGTTGGAATCATATAGTACATAGTCTTTTCACATCGGTTTCTTTCTCTTAATACTATGTATTTAAGGTTTTTCCGTGTGTGTGTGTGTGTGTGTGTGTGTGTGGCTTGTTAGCTCATTTCTTTTTGGTACTGAATAATAGTCCATCGTCTGAGTGTACCCCACAGTTTATTGAAGGACATCTTGTTTGCTTCCAAATTTAGGCAATTATGAGTAAAGCTGCTCTACATATCTGTGTGCAAGTTTTTGTTTGGTATAAGTTTTCAACTCCTTTGGGTAGATACTAAAGGAGTATGATTGCTGGATTGTGTAGTAAGGACATGTTTAGTTTTATAATCAACCACCCAACTGTCTTCCAAACTGGCTTTATCATTTTGCATTTCCACCAGCAGTGAATGAGAGTCTTTGTTGCTTCACATCCTCTGCAACATTTGGTGTCAGTGTTCTGGATTTTGGCCATTCTAATAGGTGTGAAATGGTATTTCAATATTGTTTTACTTTGCATTTTCCTGATGACATATCTTTCTATATGCTTATTTGAAAGATATATATATATCTTTCAAGATATATATATATATATATGTATATATATATATACACACACACACACACACACACACATACACATATATATCTTTTTGGTGATGTATCTATTAGTCTTTGACCCATTTTTAGTTGGGTTTTAATTGTTTTTTTGTGGTTTCATTGTTGAGTTTTAAGAGTTCTGCATATGTTTTGAATAACAGCTTTTATCAGATATATTTTTTGCAAGTGTTTTCTCCCAGTCTGTGGCTTGTCTTCTCACTCTTTTGACCTTGTCTTTCACAGAGAAGACGTTTTTAATTTTAATGAAGTCCAGCTCATCAATTATTTCTTCCATGGACTGTGTCTTTGATGTTATCTCTAATCATTATTGCTATACCCAAAGTCATCTAGATTTTCTCCTAGAAGTTTTGTAGTTTTGCATTTAGGCCTATGATCCATTTTGAGTTAATTTTTATGGAGAGTGCAAGGTGTCTGCCTGGATTCTTTTTTTTTTCCCCATATAAATACCTAGTTTTTTTTTTTTTTTTTAGCACCATTTGTTGAAAAGACTATCTTTGTTCCATCGTATTGCCTTTGCCTCTTTGTCAAAGATCATCAGTTCACTATATTTATGTGAATCTATTTCTGGAATTTCTATTTTGTTCTATTGATCTATTTGTCTCTTCTTTTACCAATGCCATACTATCTTGATTACTATAGTTTTAGAGTAAGTCTTAGCATCTGGTACTGTCAGTCTTCCAACTTTGTTCTTCTCCTTCAGTATTGTGTTGGCTAGACCTAATATTTTACATATCATTTCTGGGGTTTGGTAAATATCTTGAAGACCATCCATGGGTCCTAGGAATCCACAAAGTTGAGATTAATAATTCTTTACTTTAGAAGTGCTGTAACAAACCTCAGTATGTAATAAATAATTATAAAGTCAGAATAGTTAGGAAAGGCTTCGTGGAAAAAAGAGTTACCTTTAGTAATGCTAAGAAAGACTGGAAAAGGGTGTAGGGGAACAGAGAAGAGCAAGGTCACTAAGATGGAAATCCAAGAAGAACAGCTGAAGAAGTTTGGGTTTTGGAATAAATTTGATCAGAGTTGAAATTTCAATTCTACTATGGTCTAGGTATGTGAGATTGGACAAGTGTGGCTTATCATGATGCTTGACAGTAAGGTATGCAGTGATAATTCCAATCTTTCTCTTTCTATGGACAATGTGAAAGAGGGAAGTAATGGAGAAACCTCATGGACCAGAGGTCTGGACTGATCTGTGTTCAAATCCCAGCTTGAGGGGAAGTGTTATATCTATGAGGGATATAATTCTGAATTATAAATATTAAAGAGCTATTTTAATTTTTCCCTTTCTCTAAAATTTCACACTCCTAGTTATTGCCCCCACAAAAGTCTCTTCACTTCATTTTCTTTATATTTTCTCCCCACTATTGTTCTTCTTTCTCTTTTATGTTTTCTCTTAAGATCTAGCTCATACAAAATGATCTTTTCTGTTTTTGTTTGTTTGTTTGTTTGAAAAAACAGCCCTATAGGAAACGTAGACTGGTCCACCATCATATTTTCTATTCTTGGGGACCAACAACTGGAACAAAATGGAGAACAGGTGTCTCCATGTCATTATTACAATAGTCTCTGATTCTGTGATGGGTGAGGAGGCTGCTTTAGGAAACTATGGTATTAATTCAGAAATGGAGTTCTGAGATGTGAGGCCAGGGCAACTGTGGTGGGAGAGAAGAAAATGAGTTGGAAGCCAAGTGTGTAAAAGAATTAGTGACCAACAGACATGGGAAATGAGGGTAGGGATAATCAAAGGAGACTTCAGTTGGTCCATTCATCTGACACATATTCTTGAACCTCTACCAGTGTGGAAAACAAAGTCCCATGGGATTTTAAAGTAAAGCATTATTTCATCCAATTATGGAAACTGCCCTAGAAAAGTAGCCTTTGAGTTAGGTCTTGAATGATAAATAGGATATGACCACCCATCAACAAGGATGGGCCAGGTATAGAGAAGAAGGAGTAAAAGGCATTACTTCAGGAATGGGAAGATATTGGGGAAAGACCCTTGAATCAGTATGCCCATATTGTTGAGTGAGAGATAAGACCAGAAAGAATCTTAGATTTCTAAAAGACATCTTGGGACCTTGTACATTGAGTGGTGTGGGCAGAGCTCCAGAAAGTGAGGACCTTCCCACCTTCTGAGAGTCTTTCCCAGCCTGTAGATATTATGATGAATGTTGTCCAGTCTAGTGGACATCGCCTTCCCAGGCAGAAGCCCTGAAGGCCTGGCTCTGAGGAGGGTGGGACAATCCCAGAAGCATCAATCAGTCCCATTTCCCCAACCCTTGGCTCTGTC
Source organism: Taxidea taxus jeffersonii (assembly GCA_003697995.1). Classification (NCBI taxonomy): domain Eukaryota; kingdom Metazoa; phylum Chordata; class Mammalia; order Carnivora; family Mustelidae; genus Taxidea; species Taxidea taxus. Next base: position 42,994 of record RCUC01168744.1, read on the forward strand.
TGTGTCTGAGGCTGATTAAGAGGTTTTGCATTTACTTTCTGAAGTGATGTCTTCCCTCCCTTTTCATATCTGAATTCTCATTTGGAATCACACCAACTTTCCCTCTTGCATCTTGATCACAAGAAGCTCATCTTGAATCCCTGTTTGAGTTTGTGAGCACCATTCTCATGGTCCTGGAGAAGGGGATCAGGTAGTTCATGTGTAATCATGCTAAGCTACTCTTAGCCACTCCTGGGAACTGAGTTCATTTCAAGTTCTAAAGCATTTACTGTGACTTGCTGCTGACAGATTACTTTGTACTCCAAAATCAAGTCTCTTCCTGGCATACAGGAAATAGTAAATAGGTCACAAGAAAGGCAAGAGTGAAAAGATCAGCAATCTTTAAACTGCAAGAGTTGAAGCTGGTGGAGTCCTTGCCAAACCTCCTGGCAGAACGGCACACGTGCTGGGGAAAATTGTCAGAGGATGTCACGCACACTGTGGGTGGATTGTAAATGCTCTTGGAATGATGGGACAGGAGTGGAGCGAGGCTTCTTCTTTTTTTTTTTTTCCCTGAGAACCTGCGCATGAGAAATTTTTACAGGTGACAGGAGGTAATTTCTTCACATTGAGGAACTTTTAAAAGTCGTTCACACCAACACTGAGTGAGAATGCTTTATTTATTTATTTTTAGCCCCCCCCCCATTTCCCATATCTATTTTCTCTCTTGGCTGAGGAAATATTAGCGTCTGCTAATGCTTCAGACAACTTTTGAGATGATGGTGAGGGAGAAAGTGAACAACTTCATTTCTCCTTTTCTGTAGAGTGTCACACGTTGGATTTCCATATCCCACCACCTTCTTAATTCACGTCTTCACAGTGTGCCATGTTCTCAAAGGACAGGGGTTCTTGGATATCAGGAGCACCCTGAGAGTGCTCCTCAGATTTATAGGACATTGGTTGCTTAAATATTCAATGTCCTTTACTAACATAGAATCCAATACACTGATTTGAGAGCCTCATTTACTTCTGTTTCTCCTTCTTCTCCTTCTCCCCTCACTCTCCTTGTGTCCCTTCTACCCCTGTCACTTCCATCACTGACTACCTGTGACTCTAGGTAAGTTGCTTTGGATTTCTTGGTTGTAGTTTCTTTATGGGTTAAATGTAAATAATACTGGTCAATATTGTATATAATACATATATGTAGTAGTAGTATCTCCCTTAGGAGGTTATTGCAATGATGAAACAAATAAATACACAAAACACTTATGAAAATGCCTGCCTGTTTGTTGCCATGTAAATGTACTTTTTCACGGATCCGCATTATATTTAACTGAAACAGATACTTCTCAACCACCAGGACTCTCTCTTTTGCATCTTTGTCTTGACCACACTGCTTAGTGTACTGAAAGCAATACCATTACCAACAGCTCACTTTGATTCCTACTTTGCATGACACAAAGTGCTTTCCCTTGCATTGCCTCACCAGCCCTCTCAGTGATCCTTGGACACACATTTATCCCCACTTTGTGGAGGCAGATCTGAGGTTAAAACGCAGTGGCTTGGTCAGGGCCACGTGACCAGTGTGTAACCCAGATGACATGAGAACTTAGTCCTTCAAACTCTGGCCTGGTGCTGCTTCCTCCAGTCAAACTGATCACATATGTTCTACCACTATTCATGTGTGTGTGTTTTTAAAGTTTTTTTTTTTAAATTTTTTATTTGTCACATAGAGAGAGAGAGCGCAGGAGCGAGCACAGGCAGACAGAGTGACAGGCAGAGGCAGAGGGAGAAGCAGGCTAACTGCTGAGCAAGGAGCCCGATGTGGGACTTGATCCCAGGACGCTGGGATCATGACCTGAGCCAAAGGCAGCCGCTTAACCAACTGAGCCACCCAGGCGTCCCATGTGTTTTAAAGTTTTATTTATCCATTTGAGAGAGAGAGAGAGAGAGGGAGTGCACACAGTGGGAGGGGTAGAGGGAGAAGGAAGAGAGAGAAAACCAAAAAGACTCTGTGCTGAGGGAGAAGCCCCACATGTGCCTGGTCCCTTGTTCCCATCACCCTGAGATCATGACCCCGCCAAAACCAAGAGTCAGATGCTTAACCGACTGAGCCACCCCATCACCCCTACTGCTGTGTGTTTATGTGTGTTTCTAAAATGTTTCTTCTTTCACGTTCTGTAAAGTCATTTGACCATTTTTGTCACTTGGTGTTAATTTCTTATTTATATATTTGGCATGATTGAAACTCCTAGAAGATGAAGCTTTTCAGTCTTTCTAATATGTTTTATTGCTAAAAATTGTAGGAAGTATAACATTCAGTCTCTTTCTCTCCATCCACCACAATCCTCCTTCAATGAAATCTCTCATTAAATTTAGTTTTTGGGGTGCTTTAGGTAATTATTTATATTCCTGTAATTATTCTCTTATTTATTGTGACATTCAACAAGGGTGCAAATTCCTTGGAGTTGGAGAGAGGAAGAACATCAAGCTTGAATTATTTTCTTAGTCACCTTCACTCTAAAACAAAAGCTTTCTTATTTGTAATGGCTAAAAACTATGTGTGCATGCTACTGACTTACTCTAAACTCCCCAGAGCCTGTGGGAGGATCAGATAATATATTTTTCTATTGAGGACAGAGGTGGGAAGTAAATGCACACATATATATACACTTGTCAGTAAGTAAAAGGGCCAACATGTTTTTAGAGTTGGTTAAGCAAATTGTACTCCTAGATATCATTGTTGGGCACAGAAAATGAGAAAGGAAAAGAGAAGTAGGAAGAGAGGGCAAAGTACATCTTTTTCTTTATATGTTAAAAGGAATGAGAATAAGAAGGAGGAGGAAAGAAGATAAGGAGACAGAAAAGAAAGAGGAAATAGGAGAGGGAGAGAGAAAACAAGCTTGAATTCCTAAAGAAAGCAGATGTGATATTGAAATAAGAAAAGTGGAGAATAAGAGGAAGGTACGCCAGAGATCTGTATGAAGGCACTTCATGTGCTCCCCAGGGTCAATGATGCTTTGACTTCCCCATTCCTATTCTTATAACCATCTTTCTGAAAGTGATTGTGTATTTTTACTAATTAGTAACACATAGTTTTAGGGTGGAAAGGTCTCCAGTGACTTTCACTGTGAGAGTCACAGTTTCTTAAAATTATATTATACTTGTCAACTTTTTTTCTTCCCATGGTGCTCTTCCTTCAGCTTGGGTGAAAATCATCTGTGGCACTTGACTTATCTCTGAGAGAAAGTTCTTTGCTAGAAAATTTTATGACACAGATGTTTGAAAGTCTGATGGTTTTCACTTGTGAGTCTCTATCTAGGGAACACAGCAGTCCTCAGAAAGGGTGGAAACATTTCAGAAGGTACAAAAGCTTAATAGTCATGATATTGATTAAGATGTATTCTTTTGGTTGAGCTTCATAATAGTTTGGGGGTTTGTTTTGGAGATGCTGTACTGATTGTTACTTCAGAATAGACCACATTTTGTTCTGGCCTATTTACTGTCACTCACCCCAGCCCCCTTATGTATGGTGGGCTTGGATTAAGGTCTGTAGGACAGAAGCAAATTAGGAAGGCCATTCAGCAATGAGTCCAAAGCTTTGGCCTTGTTGGTTTCATTCCCTGGCCAGCACTCTATCACTCCACCTAGTTCTTGCAGCAATCGAAACATCTTTGAACCAAGCCAATGATTCATTTAGACTTCCTGAACTGACATATTGACTCCAGGCAAATCAGTAGCTCTTGGCTTGAGCTAGAGGGCACGATGGAGCATTCCAGTTGTTCATCTAATTCTGTCATTGGGTTCACTCTCAATGCGCACCTGTGGAAATGCGCTATAAATGGTAATGTATGTAGTTGGAAATGACAAGGTAACTTGGGATAAGTCCTACTATGAGTGGAAGTATAATTAAGATGGTGGAGTGTAACATGGTCAAGAAATATAACAAGATTCAAAATGGATGCTTGCTTAGGGTCAGACCATGGTGAAATACAAGGAAGTGTTTATAAGCCTATTGGTTAAACTGGATTATTATAAGCTGGTTAAAATTATAAGGCTATTTAGAGTAGAATGGTGGTTACCAGGGCTAGGGGCTAGCAGAATTGGGGAGATAATGGTAAAAGGGCACAAACTTGCAGTTAGAAGATGAATCACAGCGTTGGGATTATAGTCAATGATGCTGTATTATATGCTTCAAAGTTGCCAAGAGACTAAATTTTAATTATCCTCACTACACACACATACACACACATCATAAGGCTATAATTCTCTAAGAGTTTATAGACATTTCTTCTTATTTAGTGGAAATGAATTTGCTAATGGTAATATCTATAAAATAATTATTTTATGTCATTGAATAGTTTATTACTTCCAAAAGAGAATTCAAAGACCAGGTATTTGCACATTGCTTATTTTCTGATGGAGATGCGAAGACCCAGAGAACACACTGACTTCTCCAGTCACATAGAAAGTTACCGGTATGGCTAGTTATTCTTTAGCCCCCACCAGCAAAGTAATCTGTGTTTCTGAAACTGTTTCATGGAAACATTTCGCCAACCTAAGAAAGCAACTTCACAATTAAATTTCAAAACAGCTACTGCCTCATGTGTACTATTTCTAACTAGCTTTCACCTATTTTATCCTACAAATTAAAAAACACAAAATGTATTATTGATGTTCTTCTGGAATACTTATGTTCCTTCTAGGGCTACCCATGGAGTTAGGAGGGCAGAGAAAATTTTGCAAGACTTACTGTACTATTGTCCTGAAAGCCTGATATGAGGTATTCCAAAAAATAAGGTCATTCAGTCTCCTCCAGTGTCAATTTTTGCTAAAAATATTAAAACTATGAATAAAAGTAGCTCTTTAAAATCATGTTTCTAAGTTCATTATACTAAGAAATGTGGATTTTTTTTAAGTTTTTAAATTAAAAAATTTTTTTATTGTGTTCAGTTAGCCAACAGATATAATAGCCATCATTAGTTTTTGAAATAGTGTTCAATGATTCATTAGTTGTAGAAATGAGGATTTTTTTTAATATGTGGGTTGGAAATAGTTTATTCTTCTTTGATTATAAAAACAATATGTGTTTATTCTAAAAATTATATAAAATTATTAAAAATTATAAAATTATAAGAATTATAAATTATATATAAAATTATATATATGATATATACAAATTCTATACATATAAAATTATAACTTTTTGAAATAGTGCTCAATGATTCACTAGTTGTAGAAATGAGAATTTTTTAATATGTGGGTTGGAAATAGTTTATTCTTCTTTGATTATAAAAGCAATATGTGTTTATTATAAAAATTATAAAATTATTAAAAATGGATAAATACAGAAGAAAAATAAGGGGGGAGAGCCTTTTACTCCAGAATTTCTGTTTTCATTTGGTGAATTTCCTTCCAGTCTTTTTTCTTTTTTTAAGTGCATGAGTACAAATATACATGATTTCTCATAATGGGTTAACATGCTATTCACAATTTTGCTTCCTATTACTCTATTTTTATACCATTAGCATTTTGCCCCTTGCTTAAAATGTTTCAAAATTATTTAAATGACAACATATTATTCAATCCTATGGAAATCCTATACTTATTTTAATCACTGCTCTATTATTAACAATTTGGGTATTTTCATTTTCTTTCCTAGTCTACACAGGGCTTCAATGAACAGTTCTGCATGTCATTTTTGCAGACATTCGTGATTGTATTCTTAGTAGATACAGATTGTCTTAAATAAATAATGAGGTTTAGTCTTTCCCAGAATAACCCCAGAAATGTCTAACAAATGGACACTGAATCTTTCTCTGCAGAAGGGTTGTGAACTTACATAATATTGAGGTATCTAAATGTCACATAATAGAACTCAAAACATGTTCAACATGCTGGTGGTTTAGCTGATGCCATTTGTAAGGACCAAATGAGAATTGTTAGCTCTAATATGAAAATGTGTGCTCTGAAGGAACATGTGGCCCCAGTCCCCATCCGTGCCCTAACTAAGCAGCATTCCTTAGCAAATTATTCCCTGCCTACTCAGATTATTATAGCTGGCTCCTTCATGTCAGCTTTGAGAAAGCATGCGGGGGAATTTTCAAGTTTACAGTAGGGAGCAACCAAGATTTCATCATCAGAGCAATAACTCAGTTAGATATTTAAAACCTCTAATCTGTTAAGTAAATAGACTCAGTACCCAGAGGTTCCTTTGGAAAGTACGGGATTGATAGGGACTGCCCTCCACCTTTTCATTGGTTCTCTTCCAGTTCTTCGATGTCCCTGGCAAAATATTTACTTTAAGGGTTCAGGGCATGGCATATATATTTCATAGCATGTTCTCTTTGCACCAGGAAAAAAAAAAAAAAGTCCTAGCAGTAATGAGGTCAAGGCTAGGAACTATCACAGTAGCTGACAGCATTCAGACATTTGCCACATTTAGACTTATATTTCATGGAGGAGTATATCTAGTTGCTTCCACAAAGCCTTAAGTGAATGCATTTACTTCTATTTGTTTATATTGTGAAATGTACAAGAAATTGGATCCATTCACTCAGATTTCTGGTAGGTAGCTTTGCAATCTCAAAACTTAAATATGTACACATTTCTTAATCCTAAATTCTATTTCTTGGACTTATTTTAAGAAAGTGATTAAGAATATGTACAAAGATTCATCCATAGAATATTTTTCATAGTACTATTTGCAACAACTGAAAAGTTAGAAACAACCTAGGGAATTAAATAACAGACAACCATGTAATGAGAAACCATGCTACTATTTAACATGATGGTACAGAGAGTAGATTTTTTGATATGAACATTTGACTATATCTGTATTATTAAATGAAAAGAAGAGGATTTTAAAAATTTTTTTTAAGATTTTATTTATTTATTTGACAGACAGATCACAAGTAGGCAGAGAGGCAGATGGGGGGAAGGAAGCAGGCTCCCTGCTGAACAGAGAGCCCGATGCGGGGCTTGATCCCAGGGCCCCGAGATCATGAGCAGATAGCCCGATGCGGGGCTCATTCCCAGGACCCTGAGATCATGACCTGAGCCGAAGGCAGAGGCTTTAACCCACTGAGCCACCCAGGCACCCTGAAAAGAACAGGTTTTTAAACACATGTATGCTATGCTCCGACTTTGGTTAAATATATAAATAGACACAAGACCAGAAGGTTTTACAAAAAATGTTTTAACACTGTAATTCTCTAGGATGGTGAGTTAATAATTAATATTAATCTATAAATAATCTTAATAATTAACCTAGGGACACCTGTGTGGCTCAGTCTGTTAAGCATCTGCCTTTGGCTCAGGTCATGATCCCAGGGTCCTGGGATCGAATCCCACATTCCACTCCCTGCTCAATGAGGAGTGTGCTTCTCCCTCTCCCTCTATCTTTCCCTCTCCTCGTGCTCTCTCTGTCATGCTCTCTCTATCTCAAATACATAAATAAAAATTAAAACAAATTAAAATAATTAATCTATAATTTCTCTTTTGACTTCTTTAATATCTTTTTTCTTTCAATAGAGTATGCATTATGGTAACATTTTTAAGTTATTTATTTATTTATATTTTAGAATGTCTAAAGATTTTATTTTTTTGAGAGAAAGAAAATACAAGCAGGAGGCAGGGAGGGTCAGAGAGAGAGAGAGAGGGAGAAGCAGACTTCCCACTGAGAAGAGAGCCCATGGTCGGGCTGGATCCCAGGACCCAGGGATCAGGACCCAAGGAGAAGGCAGATGTTTAATTGTCTGAGCCTCCCAGGTACCCCTGTGGTACTATTTTTCCAAAAGTTCAGAAGATGTTTAAAGCTCTGCTCTTTCTACATTATGCCTTATAGATTTTTTTTCAACTTTCAAGGAAAGGCACTTGAGGATTTATGTCTTCAGCTTGATATATATGCTTTGTCTTCATGATAAAATCTTTTTGCAGGGGAAAGACTATATATTCAATCATCTCATTAAAACCACTCAAACATTTCAGGAGCTGCTCTGACTCTGGGAACAACGGGTAGGCTGTGCTCATGTCAGATCCCAGAGTCTCATAACAGCGTCTTCTACTACATTGAGATACCTCAGTGTCCTGCACACCACCTCAGAATCCTTGCACCTTCCACAAAAGGCTGACTTCTGTTTGTCACATGGAAACCATCAGACTGAAACCAATCATAAAACTGTTGAGTAGTGGGGCGCCTGGGTGGCTCAGTGGGTTAGAGCCGCTGCCTTCGGCTCGGGTCATGATCCCAAGGTCCGGGGATCAAGCTCCGCATCGGGCTCTCTGCTCTGCGGAAAGCCTGCTTCCTCTTCTCTCTCTCTGCCTACTTGTGATCTCTGTCTATCAAATAAATAAATAAAATCTTAAAAAAAAAACTGTTGAGTAGTATTTATTGCATTTTACACTGAATATTGTTAGAAGAAAACTCTATCAAACCAAGCACAGCATTTCAGCAAAGTCCTTTAAGGAAAATATAATCAATGCTTCAGTGTGTTTTAGAAGTATAACCTCATATTATCCCAAAGAAATTTAAGTTAACATATATGTTGCGAGCATAGAAAATCAAGACTATGTCTTGTAGCACAATTTGTCAATTGGAGCACATGTTTTAATAGAAATTCTAAAGATTTTATTTATTTAACATGTAAGTGTATTCTACTGTTCTACACATACAAACACACATCCAGTATCAACACTGAAAATTTTGTTGTGTTCTGTGGTATTTATCTTGTTTCTTACAGGAATTTTAATCTCATGATGTTTTGTGTAGCTTTTAACCCTCTTCAACCTGGATTCCAAGGCACAGATTTGGTTGAGCCAGTCAGAGAAACCCCTATAACACTTTCCTTAATCTCCTCCCATCCCAGAGGAGATTTTGCTGAGTGAAATAAGTCAAGCAGAAAGAATCAATTATTATATGGTTTCACTGACTTGTGGAGCATAAGAAATAATACGGAGGATATGGGGAGATACAGAGGAGAAGTGAGTTGAGGGAAATCAGAGGGGGAGATGAACCATAAAAGACTGTGGACTCTGAGAAACAAACTGAGGGTTTTGGAGGGGAGGGAAGTGGGGGGTTGGGTGAGCCTGGTGGTAGGTATTAAGGAGGGCATGTATTGCATGGAGCACCAAGTGTGATGCATAAACAATCTTGGAACACTGAAAAAATAAAATAAAAACAAAACACTCTCCTTAAATATGCCCAGTGAATCTTCATTGAATAAGGAAATGAATTTCTCTACTTCCTCTTCAGTAAATAGGAGGATCCATGTAAATGAGGTATCCCTTCAGGATCTCTCCTTTGAGTGATAATACTTC
>RCUC01168745.1:0-27398 GCA_003697995.1 Taxidea taxus jeffersonii
TGAAGGTGCCTGCATGTTACTGTTCTAATATGGTGGGTAGCTCCTCAATTCTTCTAGGCCCCAGTGTTTCTAGTTATGTTAAATATGAAGAATAAACACCTTCTGCTGGGCAGAAGGCCCAATTCAAATACACCTGCTTATGAGCAGAATGAAGGCAATCAAGTCTCCAGGAGAATCAATGTGACAATGCCCAGGACCAAGGTTGTCTGTTCATATGTACAGAGCACCACCTACCCGGGTGAAAGCTGTCTTTCCATTCGCTCACGGGACGGGCATTTGTTATGAACTGGTCTGTTGCGTTGCTGGGCCACCTACCCTGGGAGCCACAAAGAAGGGTGAGACAGTTCTCATGGATGAAGGAGGCTGGTAAATGTCAACACAAAGGGCTCAGATCCGAAATAATAGACAACAGGAAGCAGACATCCAAGCAGTTAAAGACTAATGCATTCAAGAAGCATTTCTCAGCAAGCATTTGTGGGGTAAGCCAAAGAAGAAGCCTTAGAGAGGGTAGAGGAGAAAGCAATGGGCTCATGAAGAGTAGGGAGAAGTGGTCAGTCAGAGGAGGCCAGGAAAGAACCTTACTAAGGAAGTGATAAAAAAGCAGAAACAACTGTAGAAGGAAAAAGAAAAGAACTGGAAGAAACCATATTGCAGAAAGACTGGAAAAGTCTCAGAGCATAAGCAACAATGCTAAACTCATACTGGCTATATCATTCAGAAGGGTCCTAGAATCCACTCCATTTGATAGTATTTCAAATATAGATTGTCACAGGCTCACTAGTAGCTTTCACTGGTAGCACATTTCTTGGCTTAGAAAGACTTTATACCTCTTCTAGTCAAACAGTAATAACTAAGCCATTCATACTAATAATTCCTGAGAGTTTGATTCAGTCCAGGTCCAACATTCATGGTCCTTCCTAAAGCTGGAGCCAGGTAAATATTACATAAAATATTGTTTGTAATTTTTTAGCCCCAACAAATGTTTGTTGAGCATTTATTATGTGCAAGACTAAAAGGAGAGTAGTCTCTCCTCCTATCCCCTCCCACTTTCATTTGAGAGGAAAAAGGGAAAGAAGGGAGGAGGAAAGAAGCCTTGATTCTATAATCTAGTTTAGGAGGCAGGTATGTAATGAGGCAGAGGAGAAAAAAAAAAAAAGGAAGAAACAATGTTCTGAGAATCCAGAACATGTGACTGAAACCAAGAATTGAGAAACTTGTATTGGAAAAGGTAGCATTTGGGTTGGACTTTGAAGATTGAGAAATTAGAGTTGAAAAGGATTTTCTGAGCCTGAAGCCCTGTTTCACCAGGCTACAAATGTCAACTGCTAGGGAAAGATAAGTAATTAGCCTTTGGGTGGGAGGTTGTTCACTGATGTTCTGGCCCTCTCCTAATTCCTCCAAAGGGATTCATTCCACTAAAAAGATAAGGAGACTTATTCTTCCTCGAGGCCATTAAGACAGATATTCTTTTTTTTTTTAAGATTTTATTTATTTATTTGTTAGAGAGAGAGAGAGCGAGCACAGGCAGACAGAGAGGTAGGTAGAGGCAGAGGGAGAAGCAGGCTCCCTGCCAAGCAAGGAGCCCGATGTGGGACTCGATCCCAGGACGCTGGGATCATGACCTGAGCTGAAGGCAGCCGCTTAACCAACTGAGCCACCCAGGCATCCCAAGACAGACATTCTTGATGTAATTGCCTCATTTATACAGAAAAAAGCTATGTGCTGTTTCTTCTGTCCACCAGGTTGAAATGAGATTTTATGTTTCTTAAACCATTTCTGTCTCACTCTGGATCTCAGAATGAGACCAGCTCTTAGGAAGGGTCTTCACCCTACTTAGGTACCCCTGTGACCTGTGCTTGAAAACAGTGATGTCCCAGGCTAAGGAAATCTTTAAAATTTTTAAGCCTGGGAAGAAAATAAACAAATTGACATTTAAGAAGTATTACTTAGGGGCACCTGGGTCGCTTAGTTGGCTAAGCAACTGCCTTCTGCTCAGGTCATGATCCTGGAGTCCCAGGATCAAGTCCTGCATCAGTCTTCCTGCTCAGCATGGCATCTGCTTCTCCCTCTGACCTTCCCCCCTCTCATGCTCTCTCTCATTCTCTCTCCCTCAAATAAATAAATAAAATCTTTTAAAAAGAAAAGAAATATTACATAAATACATATTCTGTGTGCATGTGTGTATATGAGAGAGAGATTGAGAGATCTAATCTTTGTACTAGTTCAAAACTACTGTCCACATGTGGACATCTCATTTTCCCCACTAAGAGAGGAAGACCATGTTCGCCCCAATTATACAACATGAACTAATGACTCCTCCTCTGAGCATAGCCAGTAGTGTGCTCAAGCACAGGTCGCAGGGGTACCCAAGCAGAGTGAAGATCCTTCCTAAAGAGCTGGTCTCATTCTGAGATCCATACTGTCCCCAGCATCTTCTGCATCATCAGCACCTTCCCAAGTATTCCAGGGTCAAAAGTCTACTACTTAAAACTAATCATGGCACTCGCCTTCTTCAATGGCTTTCCACCTTCCCCAGGAATGAGACCCAATGCCACAGTAAATCCAATCCCTATCTACTTTTCTTAATTTATTTCTTACTAGTATCACCTGTGTATTTAAGGGACCAACCACATGGGAACCACCCAGACACCCCCTCCCCTTTTTAAAGAGTTTATTTATTTATTTACTTACTTACTTATGTTGTGGAGGTTGTGCTAAATAATTCTTTGTCATAGGAGGTCCTGTGTTTATAGAATGCAGCACTCCTGGCCTCCACCAATGAGATGTGCCATAGCACTTCCCCAAGTTCTAACAACCAAAAATGGTGCCAGGCGTTGACAAATGTTCCTTTGGGACGAAACTGTCCCTGTTTAAGAACCATTCATTTTAATGAAAAACCCCATATTTTAAAAATTGAGAAGTTATGATCTCTCTATTGATTAGTATAGAAGGAAAAGTGATTCTGGTAGTTGTGTTACTACAGACTTACTCATAGAAACCTGGAAGAGTCTGGTGAGGACCTAAAATAGAAAGCAAGTATGTGTTTCAAACTCGTGATTTATTCTTTCTGAATGTATTGCCCTATATTAAGAAATGGAAATGATAATACCTCTTAGAACTACAGTGAGAGCAAATAAAACTTAAAAATATAATACAGATCAGAATGCTAGGCACATAGCAGGTGCACAAAAAGTTTGGCTTTTTCTTCTTTCTTTCTTTTTTTTTTTTAAAGATTTATTTATTGGGGGCAGGGGGGAAGGGGCAGAGGGAGAGAATCTCAGGCAGACTCTCTGCTAACTGCAGAGTCCAACTCGGGGCAACGTCTTATGACCCTGAGATCATGACCTAAACCAAAATCAAGTGTTGGTCACTTAACCAACTGAGCCACCCAAGTGCCCCCTTCTTCTTTTTTAACAGACTTATGGCAACCTTTTCTATTTTGGTCTCTTTTGCTGTGTTATGTTTTGGTTTTGTGCATTTCAGCATACCTTTGGTTTTGTAGGATTATAATAAGACCATGTAAAGCAATAGTCTTGTCTAAGTCAAACCTTGGCTATTTGTGGAACTCTTGCTTTCAATTTTAAAGCATACCTCAAGAGAGAAAAAAGAGGGGAAGGGGGCAATAGAAAGTAAGAGAGAATATCTATTTCCTGCTGACGCCCTGACACCACTTTTTAGAGGAGTTAGAAAATAAGCTATGGAGATCATATTCAGAAAATGTTGTGAAATGGGGCACCTGGGTGGCTCAGTGGGTTAAACCTCTGTCTTCACCTCAGGTCATGATCTTCAGGGTCCTAGGATGGAGCCCCGCATTGGGCTTTCTGCTTAGCAGGAAGCCTGCTTCCTCCTCTCTCTCTGCTTGTCTCTCTGCCTACTTGTGACCTCTCTCTCTCTTTCTGCCAAATAAATAAGTAAAATCTTTAAAAAAAAAGAAAGAAAATGTTGTGAAAGATTCATAACATAAGCAATGCTAATCTGATTCTATGGATTCCATTTTCCAGAAAGATCTCACAATCCACTCCATTGGTGGAGGGCTTTCTCCCATGTGGCATTACTAAATGTGTCTAGGTTTCCAAGGTCACCCATCCCCGGGAGCAGTAAGCTTTCTTCCACCCAAAATATCATTAACTAAAACATGAATCATAATAGTGTGTGAGGAAGAGGGACCCAGTTTGGTTCCATAACAAGGTCAGACTATATAAGGGAGCTCTTATATTTTTAGACCAAGTCAATCTTCACACCTCACATTTATGTGTCTAACTCTTCAGTGGATTTTCCACAAGGGCCTCAAACCAAATAAGTTCAAAATCAGGTTCATCTTGTCTCCCCAAAACCTGTTCCTCTCCTGGACTTCCTATCTCAGTGACCATTACTGCTCATCTCTACTCAGACGCCGAACCTGTCAAGCGTTACCTTGTCTCCTTCTCTTCCCTTATCCCACCGATCTAAAAAACTAAATTTTGTTGGTTCCATTTCTTAAGCAGTTGTTGTTGTTGTTGTTTTTGTTTTTTAAATCTGTGTCTTCTCCTCATTCCCAGTGGAATGCCATCCTGTTTGACGGGAATTTAACTAGCGTAGCCTTCAATCTTGCTCCTCCAATTTTGTGAACATAGTACAGAGGGAGTGATCTATCTTTTCTTTCTTTCTTTCTCTTTCTTTCTTTATGTCTTTGTTTCAAGATTTTATTTATTTGAAAGAGAGAGAATGAGCAAGAGAGAGATCAGAAATGGGAGGGGCAGAGGGTGAGGGAGAAGCAGACTCTCCACAGAGCAGAGAGCCTAATGTGGGACTCAATCCCAGGACCCAGGGATCCAGATCTGAGCCATGAGCCGAAGGCAGAGGCTTAACCAACTGAGGCATCCAGGTGCCCCTAATTTTTTTTTTTTCTAAAGAGCAAATCTTTTTTCCTTTTCATCCCACTTAAAACCTTTCACTGTTTTCTCCACTGCCTTCTGGATAAGGTCCACACTTTTAATACAAAGCCCATGGTTACTTCCCCAAGTTCATTTCTGGGCACTAACTCTCTCCAACCCCTGAGCACCATGATCCCTGCAACTCCCCCAGAAAACACACAGTCTAACCTGCAGGCACACCCCCCGCTTCCAGTTCTCCAAACATAAGCTCTCTGCCTCTGCTCGTCCCCATTCCCAGCCTTTGGTCACCTTCTGGGAACCGCTCTATCTGTTTAGATGTCATTCCTCCAGGGGAGATTTCCTTGGCCCGCCAAGAGAGAATCACATGTCCTCCCAAAGGGTTTCAATTTCCTATTTACGGGCCTCATGACACTAAGCTTCTTATTTCACAATTTCATTCCTAGCTCCTAGTCCACAGCGTCCTCTTAATAATATTCCTTGAATAACTGGAATACCAGGCAAATGAGAATAAAATTCCAGTTGACCTGACTGCGATCCTTATGTTTATCTCACTGTGTCTCATATGACATATTTATTTGTTGAATAAATAGGTATACTTTTTCCATCACACACAGATCATGCTGTCTCTACCCAAGCCAGCTGCCTTTATTGCCTCTGTTCAAAACAGAACACTTTCTCTTAACTCCAGGCCCAAGTTTTTGGTTTATTTTTTTTTTTCCCTACTAACTTTTTTTAGAGAGTCACCAAAAAAAAAAAAAAAAAGTTTGCACTTGAAATGTCCTTTTAAAATATTTAAACAATATTTTTAAGATATCACTAATGTAATCTGATTTTTTTCACATGTTTCCCTTTTGGAAAAATTGTGGTTAAAAAAAGACATAACATTAACTTTGCTATCTTAACCATTTTTTTTTGTTTTACGAGGAATGTTTAATAAGATAGGTAACATATGCTTCACTAACTTGCATTTCTGGGTCCCTGCAGCTAAAACAAAACACCCTATTCAGTGAGTAAAAATGGCTTGTTTTATGTGTGTATAAGGCAGTGCGATTAGTAAAATAAAAATAAATAAGAAAAGCCAGAATACACTTGTTTCATATTCTAATGACACGGAGCACGTGAGGATGTATCTTTTACTCTTTTTTTCATATCAGGATTCAGTGGCCCATGGCGCAAAAGAAAACCTCTGATTAAGCTTGTATCAGTCTCGGATTTCTGTTTCATTTCCATGATCATGACCATGAAGAGATCAGTAGGTTCATTTTGGTTTTTACCGGCCAGAGTAGAGTCCAGTATTGCTTCTGTGAAGTCATCAGCAACCCGCGTAGAGGTGTTCTGGCCACACCTGTAAGTGTTTTCTGTTCTTCTCTTCGCTTCCACTGACTCATTCTAAAAACTAATGTGCCTTTTCCTTTGAAGCTTTGGACCCCTCTCTTATTATTCTGGGATGAAGATCCTAACGATAAGCACACAATTAGAAAACCACCCCCACACTGGAGTTCTTCACTTAGATGCAGCTATTTGAGTTAAAGGTAGTTTTTGAGGGGGTATTCTGGATCATTCATACCTCTTAATATAAGTAAGCTACTATAAGGTGCTGACTTTCTAAATGCATTTAAAAGGCTACATAGTCCTTTCAATGCAGAGGGAAAGAAACACACATCGCCCGAGCACAGTGTCAAAGCCAAGGGAACTATGAAGCCATCTGTTTTAAGTGTACAGTTCAGTAGTGTTAAGTATGTTCACACCGCGGTGCTACGTATTTCTAGAACTTTCCCATCCTGCAACACTACCTGATAAACACTGATCTTTCTATTTTCTATTTCTGTGCTTTGGGACTATTTTAGATACTTTATATGAGTGGAATCATGACAGCATTTGTCCCTCTGTCGCTTGCTTATTTCAGTTAGCATAACATCCTCAAGGCTCATCCGTGTTGTAGTCTGTGGAAGGATTCCCTTCCTTCTTTAAGGCTGAATAATATCTCACTGAATGATACACCCTGTTTTCTTTGCCCATTCGTTTGTCAAAGGACATTTGGGTTGCTTCTACCTCTTGGGTTTGTGACTAATGCTCCAATGAACATGGGTGTACAAATATCTCTTTGAGATCCAATTTTGAA
This sequence comes from Taxidea taxus jeffersonii, assembly GCA_003697995.1. Classification (NCBI taxonomy): domain Eukaryota; kingdom Metazoa; phylum Chordata; class Mammalia; order Carnivora; family Mustelidae; genus Taxidea; species Taxidea taxus. Next base: position 6,997 of record RCUC01168745.1, read on the forward strand.
TTCTTTTGGATATTGGAAAATTCAGGACAAGCTGTTTTTCAACTTTATATACATATTTTTTTAATTTATTCATTTCACTTAGCATCCTGTGTGTGAAATACAACCAAATTGTTTCATGTAGCTTCGAATTTTGATTTCACTCTTCTATACGATATCCCATTTTACAGTTTTACCAAAATTTATGTATCTATTCTAATATTAATGGTATATGAATTTTTTCTGGTTTGGGACGACGATAGACAATCCTGACAAATACTTTCTTTTTCAACTATCCTGGTGAGCGTGTGCTAGAGTTTCTCCAAGATATATACCCTAGAGCAGAACTGCTAGGAGATAGGTATGCATATATTCAATATTCAATTATACTGAATAACTAACATCTCTTTTCCAAGGGGATTATGCTAATGTAAATTCTTGCCACAAGCAAATGAGAGTTTTCAGGGCTACACATCCTTAGCAATAGTTGGTGTAACCCCATGTTAAATTTTTACTAGCCTGGTGGGTGTGTGATAGTAACTTATTTTGCAATTACCACTTTGCCTATGAATCTCATAAGCCAAGAAAGGCACCAGTCACTTCCACTTTTTGAGAATCCTATTATATTAAAAAAAATTAAGAAATGCCAAAGCACAGATGTAATATAATATTATTGTGCTATTTATAAAACAATTAAAATTTAAAAAATAATCTGTGGCACATTATAAAAGGAATGGAATGCAAGTTTAAAGTCTTACGATGAACATCTTCAGCCGCAATAGTGTATACTTATTTTTTTTTAAAGATTTTATTTTTATTTATTTGACAGAGAGAGATCACAAGTAGGCAGAGAGGCAGGCAGAGAGAGAGAGGGGAAGGCAGGCTCCCTGCTGAGCAGAGAACCTGATGCAGGGCTTGATCCCAGGACCCTGGGATCATGACCTGAGCCAAAGGCAGAGGCCTTAACCCACTGAGCCACCCAGGCGCCCCAATAATATATACTTATAACCGCACGTGTGAATCTCATTTAGAGACAGCATAAATATCTGAGATGCTGAGAGTCTCTGATAACATGAAAAAATCCTCCTGAAGGACCTTTCATATTGAAGTCCAGAGCGAAATGGTCGTACTGACTCCCTCCACCTACCCACTAACTCAGCCTCTACTCCCAACTCCTGCTCTTGAAAAAAACCATCCTTAATGTCTGCTGGACCTATGGGTTTTATCCTAACTCATTAATGAAATACTTGAGAATGAACACTGGGGAGAAAAACCTAAAAAAATAATTGACAGAAGGAGAGTCCAGTGGGTGTGTCAAGGAAGGGTGCAGATACCTCCCCTTCTGCCTCACTTTGTGGGAATATTTGTTGACTCAATAAGCATTGACTGAGCACTTCCAAGCTCAAAGAAGTGTGCTAAGGGCTTTGGAGGAAACAAAGAAGAGTAAAACCAGGTGTCTCCCATCCCTGAGGCTCATCTGTTAGCTGGGGAACTAACGAAAATGACCAGCTACTGTAAGGCAGTGTCGTTGGGTCAAGGGACGCAGACACTCTAAAGGGATTAAAGGAGATGACCCTTGAGGTGGAAGGGGAAATAGGAGGAACAGACCACCCAGTAGTCAAGAAGGGTGTTCCATCATAGCTATTGGCATGTAGCCAGGACGCTGGGAAAGCTCAGGGCCCACTGAGAGAATACTGAAGAGAAGTGCTCTGTGGACAGTCTGAAGGTACGTCTTGGAGTCAGGGATGAGGGCAGTTAGTAAGCCATAAAACTGGAGCCAGATTCTCAATGCGTTAAGTGTCATGACAAATACGAACCATTAACAATAGATTCTCAGCCATATTAAAAACAGAGCAGTGATATGATTTTAATTGCATTTTCTGAAGATAGCCTGGGGAGGGCGGTGCAATGGATCATTTGAAAAAGGGATATGAGAAGAGCCTCTAGTGTAGATATTAAAATAAGGACGTTCACAGAGAAACAGGGGGACATGGAGAGAGGAGTGGGGAAGGGTGGACATGTTATGGGCTGACCGTAGCCCTGTGAGATCCACTCTTTTCCAGTACCATCTGCTCCCTTCCTGAGTCACTGGACCACTAAATGGATCCTCTGGAACCACCCACCAGATGGGTCTCAGAGCAATCGTCTGGTTCCTGGGGCAGTCCATGGGTCCTTGGGACAACCCTGGGCCACAGCCACCCACCCAGGCCTGCTCCACAGAATGTGAGAACTATGTTGCTGAAAGGCATCCTGGACTCCAACCCAGTGCTGACAGGAGGCTCTGTAGGTCCTGAGAAGTTAAGTTACTCATCCAAATCCAAACAACTCATCATGGCTGAGTCAGGACTCAACCCTGCCCCAGAACTGAGGTTCCAAGTCCATCAGTCAACAAAATCAAGACGGAACCAAAACTCAGTCCTTGTTTCCTGTTGTATTGTTTTTCTACTATTGAGGATCACAACCAAATTTATTAGTAGTAACATTTACAAAATCGTTCACACTTACCACTGGGTGAGATTCTAATGTTTTCAGAGTTCTCACAGTGACAGAGGCACAGGACGGGCTGTGAAACCCACAGACTAAATACAATTACTCTCTCTAGGCATTCTACTACCCTGGGCAGTCTGGGGCAGGGCTTGCCTTTGTTCCTTTCTGCCCCAAGAATCTGGGGATGAGCCTCGGTGTAAGCACAGCACCAATCGTAGTGTGGGAAACAAACTCATTAAGTAGCAATGGGGGCAAAAAATCCCCAGTGGATTGGTGGTTTTCAGAAAGGCTGACTTGCGGAGAGGAAATTCAGTGCAGAGTCGGTGCACTCTTGGATTTAATACTTGGAGCAAAATGGATATAGCATGTCTGAGACAGAATTAGGCAGGTTGCCAGTGTGGGGTGTGACTATGAGATAACCCCAACCAAAGCCACATGCCTACCATACTTCCAAAGCTGCCAGAATTTACTACCTTTATAAACACTTGTTTGAGTGGTAAGCCATTGTCTCTGGATACTTCGGCCTCCCTCCTCTATCCCTACTGAAATGATGTGATGCATGAATTAATTCATTAATATCCATTATTACATGCACAGTGATATGTGAGTACTGTGGCAGTGTGTTTAAGGCAAATGACCAGAAGTGCAAAGGTTGGTCTAGACAACTTTTCTTTTCTTTTTTTTTAAGATTTTATTTATTTATTTGACAGAGATCACAAGGAGGCAGAGAAGCAGGCATAGAGAGAGGAGAAAGCAGGCTCCCCGCTGAGCAGAAAGCCCCATGCAGGGCTCAATCCCACGACCCTTGGAACACGACCTGAGCCTGAGCCGAAGGCAGAGCCTTTAACCCACTGAGCCACCCAGGTGCCCCAACTTTTCTTTTTTTTAAGATTAATTTTTTATTTGAAAGAGAGAGAGCCACACACAAGCAGTGAGGAGGGGCAGAGGGAGAAAGAGAGAAGCAGATTCCCTGCTGAGCAGAGTCCAATATGGGGCTCAATCCCAGGACCCTGAGATCTCATAGCTTACGAGATCATGACCTGAGCTGAAGGCAGATGCTTAACCCACTGAGCCACCAGATGCCCCAGTTTATAGAACTTTCAACACTAATTTTATCTCTCTTGATCCCCAGATCAGTCCATGTAGATAACATTTTCTACATTTTAGGGTGAGAAAACTGAGGCTCAGAGAAATTAAGTGAATAGTCCCACATCACACAGCCAGGAAGTGGCAGAACTGTGATTTGATTTGATTTGATTTATTTAGAACTGTGGTTTTAATCCACTTCTAACCTCAAATATATTCTTTCCATTACATCTGGTATATTAGCAGAAATCTCTAAGACAAAAGGGGCTCACATCTCAAAGAAGGTAATAATGTAACATGTAAGGGAGTACAATGTAAATAACAAATCCAGATTTAAAATATTTTTTGAAAAAAAAATCCGCTTATATCTACAGTAGCCTTAATGTTACTGAGTGCACACTATGTGTGTGGATTAAGCACTATGTCTAGAATGTGGGAGCCCACAGCTCCATATTAATATATGTATTAATATACACCCTGCATCCATTGTTTCACAGCACCCTGCCCCCAGGAGGGAAGGGTTTGAAAAAAAAAAACAAAAACAAAAAACTTAAATGAATTCAGCAAATATGTTTCCCCAAACACTCCAAAAACCCACCCATCCTCTTAAGACAGACCTAAGACCACACTGAAGAAATTTCCCAATTAAGCAGAGACTGGAATTCAAATCTTTCTGGTAGTCTGTAGGTTGTTTCTTTGCTTTGGGTGGGGAGGGTTGTGCAGCAGGAGAGGGAGAGAGAGAGGGAGAGACTCTTAAGCAGGCTCCATGCCCAGTGGGGATCCTGACGGTCTAATCTCATAACCCTGTCATCATGACCTAAGTGGAAATCAGGACTTAGAATGAGTCCCCCAGGTGCCTCCATTCTGTAGTTTTAATACTAAGTAAATATCAACCAAAATCAAAAGAAAAAAAAAAACCCTACTTCAGCTTTAAACTTTCAGTCTGCATTTATTCTTTAGAAAAGGCTGAGGTAATGCTTTCAGAGCAATGTCCCTCAGACTTCACTGTGCGTGAGACTTACCCGGACACCTGTCCAAGCGCAGATGCTGATGTTATAGGCTTGGGTAGGGTCTGAGGCTCTGCATTTAATAAACTATACATTTCGAGTTAGCAAAGCCCCAGAATATCCTCGTATGCTCAGGTGTGTACATTTTGTCAAAGCCTGGCTCCCCCCAGCAACTAATACAACAGGGAAAGTTGAGTTCACTGTTCCCACCACAAGGGAGATCACTACCTCGATTAACTTCCAGCAACATCTCAAAGGTGGAGGGCAGGGTTGAGATTTTTGTGACATTTGGAGTTTGGTGTAAGGTAGGTCTTTCATCATATAACTTACTCCGGATTTTTTAAAGATTATGATATAATGATTCAGGGTTGGTGGACAGCAAGGGTGTCAAAGAGTCTTGGGCTGACATCAAAGAGCTGATGTCACCAAGTGCAAAGTTCAACCATCTCATTTCGCAAGCTGTTTCTTCCTGGGCAAGAGTTCCAGGGATAGCAAAGACTTGTTGGTGACGACAGGGACTAGTGAAGTCGTACTGATAGTAAACAGTGGGTGTAGATGTTTTGGGTTTTTAATACAGGCGAGCACACAGGTGGAGGAGCGGGGAGGAAGAAAAGGCGGAGGGCCCAAACGAGTGGGAAAGGTTTTCTGGGCAGAAAGTGCCACCTGTTGGCCTTGTGGGTAACAAAACAAAAAACTACAAGTGTGGAAGCCGGTTTAACAGAAGGACTTGGGTGCCACCTACCGTTATATTTTTAAACTTTTCTTTTTTTTTCTCAACTTTTGTATGGTTTTTATCTTATTTTTTAAACATCTTAATTTAATTTTATTATTTTTTTCAGTGTTTCAAGAGTCATTGTTTATGCACCACACTCAGTGCTCCATGCAATACGTGCCCTCCTTCATACCCAACGCCAGGCCCACCCAACCTCCTGCCCCTCTCCCCCGCAAAACCCTCAGTTTGTTTCTCAGAGTCCACAGGCTCTCATGCTTCATCTCCCCCTCTGATTTACCCCATGATTATTTTTCATTTAAAATATGTATGTTACTCACCAGTCATATAAGAGATGCTAAAAACAGAAAAATAGATAACCTAAGATGTGAAAGCAAGTCTTAGAGACAAACGAGCACAGAGAAAAGATCTTGGTGAGGGACAGAATCATGGTTCAGAGGGGTCCAGTGTGCAGCCTAAAGCACAGACTTGGCAATCAAGTGACCAGGGGTGACCAGGTGCCAGAGAGCTAGGGAAACTTTATTGGGTCAAGGAAGCCCAAAGTACCTCTTGAGTGAGAATTGACAGCAGGTGTGAGAAGGAAGGGTGGAGAGTTTCAGGCAGAAGGAGAGGTAAGGTATGGACCTTGTGCCTGCCAAGTGATTTAGTATGGTTGAACCTTGAGGTACAGGGTGTGGAGACAGGCACCAAGAGAGAAAACAGGGGGGGAAAGGTGCTAGGGCCAGATCCTGGAAGGCTTCACATGCTGCACTGTGGAGGTCATCCTGACCCAATGAATTCTAACCAAAGAATCCTTGATGGGGGCGCCTGGGTGGCTCAGTCACCTGAGTGTCCAACCCTTGATATCACTTCAGGTCATGGTCTTATGGTTGTGGGATCCAGACTCGCGTGTTGTGGAGCCTGCTTGGGATTCTCTCTCTCTCTCTCTCTCTGCCCCTCCCTGCCACTTGAGCCCACAAGCTCTCTCTCCCTCTCTATTAAAAAAAAACAAAAAACAAAAACCCTAATGAGTATTAAGCAGGGAAAGTGCAGGATTAGACCTCTGTTCACAAATGACACACAGGCAGCAGTGCCCTTTCTTTGGAAGAAAGCAAACCTGGAGATCAGCACATCAGTTTGGAATTTGGTTGTTGTTTCAAGTCACATAAACCTGTACTAAAGAGGGAGAATTTCTCAGCAGCGTATCAGGAGTACACCTACTCGCTGAAAGGCTGCAAGAGCAGGCTTGGAAACAGGAGGCAGTAAAGGCAGTTGGGAGGAGGCTTAGCAGTTGTCTGAGTTGGAAGTGTGGCCAAGAGGATTCAGCGGCAGCAGGACCTGAGTGTGACTGCTGTGCTGAACTAGATCTGATCACCCAGCGGGAGCATGGGATTGTCAGCCCTCCACCATCAGCTTTGGAGGCTGGGGAGGCTAGGAGCTATGGGAGCTAACTGGCCACTCTGACTTCATAAACACTGTTGGCTAGGGTAACTGTTTGGGTGCAGTAACAAAGATCAAAATTTACGACGACTTAAATGAGGCAGATGTTCTTTCTCCCGCATTTGAAGGCCCCCAGACTGGTTTGGCAGCTGTCCTCTGCGAAGCCACTGCCGGCCCAGCCTCCCTCGGAATTGTTACTTCACAATCATCCCGCCTAGTTTCTGTTTCGTGGTCCAAGAGAGCTGCTCCAGTTCCCACCATCATGTTTCCATTCCAGCTGCAGGAAGAAGGAACATATAATGAGACGGCATGCTCCATTCTTTTCAGGGCACAACTTGGAAGTCCCATATCTCACTTCTACTTAGAAGCCATTGTCCAGGGGCGCCTGGGTGGCTCAGTGGGTTAAAGCCTCTGCCTTCCAGGGTCCTGGGATCAAGCCCCGCCTCTCCTCGGGCTGTCTGCTCAGCAGGGAGCCTGCTTCGCTCTCTCTCTCTCTCTCTCTCTCTCTGCCTGCCTCTCTGCCTACTTGTGATCTCTGTCTGTCAAATAAATAAACAAAATCTTTAAATAGAAGTAAAAGAAGAAGAGGAGGAGGAGGAGGAGAAGAAGAAAGAAGAAGAAGAGGAGGAGGAGAAGGAAGAAGGAAGAAGGAAGAAGAAGAAGGAAGAAGAAGAAGAAGGAAGAAGAAGAAGGAGAAGGAAGAAGGAAGAAGGGAGAAGGAGAAGGAGGAGGAGGAGGAGGAGGAGGGAGGAGGGAGGAGGGAGAAGGAGAAGAAGAAGCCATTGTCCAGAACCTGGTGACATAGCGACATCTAGCTGCAAGAAAGAATGACACTTGCAGTCCGGATTCTGTGAGGCCAAGTGGTCATTTAAAGTTCTATCGCAGGGTGCCTGAATGGCTCAGTTCCTTAACGTCTGACTCTTGGTTTGGGCTCAGGTTGTGATCTCAGGGTCATGGGATCAAGCCCTGCCTAGGGCTTAGCCCAGAATCTGTTTCCCCTCTCTTTCACTCTCTTGGGGGACAACACAAAAAATCCCCTAAAATAGGAACTGAGGAGCTAGATTCTGGAGAGACCAAAACCAAACAAACAAAAAAACCAAGAAACCCAGAAAACAAAAACAAAGTCAAATGTCCAATTCAGTCAGGTAGATTTCAGGGAAGCAAGTTTCAGTCATCTGAGTAAGAGATAATAGGGGCCAGAAAGAAGGCAGTACAATGAGGATGGAAGTAAATGATTGAAAATACGAAGGAGTTAGACTCCTCAGGATTTGGAGTCTCGCTGGATATAATCGATACAGAAAGGGAGGAGAGATAAACGCATCTCAATTTTCTGACTTTTGTGATGGGGTTTATCTTTGAGCCATCACTCAGGTAAGGAATATAACAGAAATTATACATATCGCATTCAGGTCTGTGGAACTTTCCCTTAAAGGAGCCAGTAATTGGTCAGATATGTGGTTCTTGACACAGAACAGAGGAATTTCATGATTGTCAGTCTATTGGTGGTCGATGTGGCTGGGGCTGAGAATCACATCACCGGAGGAGAGCATGAAGTCTGAAACTGAGGGTGGAGGACCAAAATTAACACATGAGCACAGACCCCAAATGAACCAAACCCATTAACCAAGCCCAGAGCCACAACCCATGACAACAGCTAGATGAGGCAACTTCTGGTACATCCCTGCCTCCTGACCCATCTTTTGTAAGCTAAAGCATTAAACAAGCACTCACTGGACAGAAACCCAATATTTTCTCTAGAGGATGCCTAGATAACATGAGTTAAGACGTCAATGGGGAGCCTGCTCAGGCCCTTCCTCCCCCACTGAAGTGACAAACCATTAGTAACCAGAAATTCCTTTGTGTTGAGCATTTCTTTCTTTGGGTGCCCACTATGTGGATGCTCCCAAGATCTCAGATTTTCCTATCCAAAAGGAAAAGAAGAGGGAGCCCTGAAGGAGAATGGAAGTTTCCAGATAAAGCCTATCCTGTCAGAAGTCACTGCTTTACAAGTAACAATTTATCACAGCTCCTTCTGCCTAGTACTTTCTGTAGAATGCATGTAGTGACCATCTCTGCCAACTGGAACTATTCCACTTTTATTGAGTCAGCAATGGGTGGAGCCCTCATAAATTTCACCGTCATGAAAGATGTTCAACAGGTCAGACTCCTTTGGTGTGAAACTGTTTTCAGTTTTTAATCCCAAATATCCAGTCTGAGAGTGTTTCTTACTTTTCCTCCCGGCTTCCCTTTCTTCACCTCGTAAAATTATAGCCGTGGCCTCAGTGAAACACTATAGGCAGACATGAATCACTTTAAGCCCTGTGAAAAATAATTAGCACGTAATTTGACTGTCCTGGTAAAATTATGGGAGAATATACAACTTCTGTGCTCTGTTCTCCTTCATTCATTATTTTTTAAAGTTAGGTTTATGGGGCGCCTGGGTGGCTCAGTGGGTTAAAGCCTCTGCCTTCGGCTCGGGTCATGGTCCCAGGGTCCTGGGATCAAGCCCTGCATCGGGTTTTCTGCTCAGCAGGGAGCCTGCCTTCCCCCTCTCTCTCTGCCTGCCTCTCTGCCTACTTGCGATCTCTGTCAAATAAACAAATAAAATCTTAAAAAAAAAAAAAGTTTAAAAAAAAGTCAGGTTTATTGAGTTATAATTTATATGCAGTAACATTCACTTTTTTAAAGGGTTCAGCTTGATGAGTTGGGTCAATTGAATATGGTTGTCCAAACACCACCACAAATAAGATATAGAAATTTTTATCACCCCAGAGTTCCCCTGTCTTCAAAATCAATCCCCACCCCACCCACACTCCTGGCTTCCATGATCTGATTTCTGGTTTTGTAGTTTTGCCTTTTCCAGAATGTCACATGAGTGGAATCATACAGGACTTACTCTTTTGGGTCTGACTTATTTCGCTTATCCAAATGCTCTTGAGGTTTATTCATGTCATTGCCGGGATATGTAGTTTGCTCCTTTTTATTACTCAGTAATATATGTCACTGTATGCATGGACTACAATTTGCTTATCTTCTCACCAGTTGATGGGCATTTAGATTGTTCCTGGTTTGTGGCTACTATGAATGAATATGTTGTAAAGAGTTACACGTATAGGGGCGCCTGGGTGGCTCAGTGGGTTAAAGCCTCTGCCTTCAGCTCAGGTCATGGTCTCAGGGTCCTGGGATCAAGCCCCGCATCGGGTTCTCTGCTCTGCGGGGAGCCTGCTACCTCCTCTCTCCTTGCTTGCCTCTCTGACTATTTGTGATCTCTATCAAATAAATAAATAAAATCTTTAAAAAAAAAGAGTTACACGTACACATGAGTATACATTGATTTTGTTTCCATTGGGGGTGGGGTTGGTGGGTCATAGGGACAGCGTTACATTGAATTATATAAATAACTACGAAACTGTTTTTCCGAAGTCGTTCTGCCAGTTTGTATTCTTACCAGAAATTCACAAGGGCTCCAGTTCTCCCTCCTCCTCAACAGCACTTGATATTGTCCATCTTCTTGATTCTCCTCACTCTAGCGGATGTGTAATGAATGGCACCTCACTGTGGCTTTAACCTTCATTTCCTTAGTAGCTAATACTATGAGTGTCTTTTGATGTACTTAGTCCGTTCAAACCTTTTCCCCATTTTTAAAAAATTGTTATTTATTTATTTGAGAGAGAGGGAGAGAGCACCAGCAGTGTGAAGGGCAGAAGGAGCAGCAGATTCCCCGATAAGCAGGGAGCCCGATGCGGGACTCGATCCCAGGACCCTGGAATCATGACCTAAACCAAAGGTGGACACTTAACCGAATGCGCCATCCAGGCACCCCGCCTTTTCCCCATTTTTAAGTGGAATTGTCTGTCTTATTATTAAGTGGTAAACATTCTTCCTATATTCTGGATAGTAGCCTATTTCTTTCTTTTTTTATTCTAAAGATTTTATATATGTATTTGACAGAGAGAGAGAGAGAGAGCACAAGCAGGGGGAGTGGCAGGCAGAGGGCAAGGGAGAAGCAGCCTCCCCACCGAGCAGGGAGCCTGATGTTGGGCCTTGAACCCAGGACCCTGGGATCATGACCCAAGCCAAAGGCAGACACTCAACTGACTGAGCCTCCCAGGCACCCCTCTTTCTTTCTTTTGTTTTTTTTTAAGACTTTTTAATTTTTTGTTTGTTTGTTTGGGTCATTTTTTATTTGGTTTCATTATATTTATGGGGTCCAGCTATGTTGTTACATGATTTAGATATTTCATCTTATTGCCATGGAATTGGTGTGACTATAGCACCATTTATTTATCCATTTTATTGCTGAAAGGTTTTTTTTGTTTTTTTTTTCTATGGAAACTAGCTTTTTTTTAAATTTAAGCTTTATTTAAACATATAATGTAACCCCACCACCCTCTCCCAACCCCTCTCCCCCCCACCCCCCTCAGTTTGTTTTATGACATTAAGAGTCTCTTTTGGTTTGTCTCCCTCCCGATCCCATCTTGTTTCATTTTTACTTTTCCTACCACCTTAACTCCCACCCCCGTTGCATCTCCACTTCCTCATATCAGGGAGATCATGTGATAGTTGTCTTTCTCCAGTTGACTTATTTCGCTAAGCATAATACACTCTAGTTCCATCCATGTCATTGCAAATGGTAAGATTTCATTTCTTTTGATGGCTGCATAGTATTCCATTGTATATATATACCGCCTCTTCTTTATCCATTCATCTGTTGATGGACATCTAGGTTCTTTCCATAACTTGGCTATTGTGGACATTGCTGCTATAAACATTCGGGTACACGTGCCCCTTTGGATCACTACGTTTGTATCTTTAGGATAGATACCCAGTAGTGCAATTGCTGGGTCATAAGGTAGCTCTATTTTCAATTTTTTGAGGAACCTCCATGCTGTTTTCCAGAGTGGTTGCACCAGCTTGCATTCCCACCAACAGTGTAGGAGGGTTCCCCTTTCTCCACATCCTCGCCAGCATCTGTCATTTCCTGACTTGTTCATTTTAGCCATTCTGACTGGTGTGAGGTGGTATCTCATTGTGGTTTTGATTTGTATTTCCCTGATGCCCAATGGTGTGGAGCACTTTTTCATGTGTCTGTTGGCCATCTGGCTGTCTTCTTTGCAGAAATGTCTGTTCATGTCCTCTGCCCATTTCTTGATTGGATTATTTGTTCTTTGGGTGTTGAGTTTGCTAAGCTCTTTGTAGATTTTGGATACTAGCCCTTTATCTGATATGTCATTTGCAAATATCTTCTCCCACTCTGTCAGTTGTCTTTTGGTTTTGTTGACTGTTTCCTTTGCTGTGCAAAAGCTTTTGATCTTGATGAAGTCCCAATAGTTCATTTTTTCCCTTGCTTCCCTTGCCTTTGGCGTTGTTCCTAGGAAGAAGTTGCTGTGGCTGAGGTCGAAGAGGTTGCTGCCTGTGTTCTCCTCAAGGATTTTGATGGATTCCTTTCTCACATTGAGGTCCTTCATCCATTTTGAGTCTATTTTCGTGTGTGGTGTAAGGAAATGGTCCAATTTCATTTTTCTGCATATGGCTGTCCAATTTTCCCAACACCATTTGTTGAAGAGGCTGTCTTTTTTCCATTGGATGTTCTTTCCTGCTTTATCGAAGATTAGTTGACCACAGAGTTGAGGGTCTATTCTGTTCCATTGATCTATGTGTCTGTTTTTGTGCCAGTACCATACGGTCTTAATGATGACAGCTTTGCAGTAGAGCTTGAAGTCGGGAATTGTGATGCCACCAACTTTGGTTTTCTTTTTCAATATTCCTTTGGCTATTCGAGGTCTTTTCTGGTTCCATATAAATTTTAGGATTATTTGTTCCATTTCTTTGAAAAAATTGGATGGGATTTTGATAGGCATTGCATTAAATGTGTAGATAGCTTTAGGTAGCATAGACATTTTCACAATATTTATTCTTCCAATCCATGAGCATGAAACATTTTTCCATTTCTTTGTGTCTTCCTCAATTTCTTTCATGAGTACTTTATAGTTCTCTGAGTATAGATTCTTTGCCTCTTTCGTTAGGTTTATTCCTAGGTATCTTATGGTTTTGGGTGTAATTGTAAATGGGATTGACTCCTTAATTTCTCTTTCTTCTGTCTTGTTGTTGGTGTAAAGAAATGCAACTGATTTCTGTGCATTGATTTTATATCCTGACACTTTACTGAATTCCTGTACAAGCTCTAGCAGTTTTGGAGTGGAGCCTTTTGGGTTTTCCACATATAGTATCATATCATCTGCAAAGAGCGATAGTTTGACTTCTTTTTTGCCAATTTGGATGCCTTTAAGTTCTTTTTGTTGTCTGATTGCTGAGGCTAGGACTTCTAGTACTATGTTGAATAGCAGTGGTGATAGCGGACATCCTTGCCGTGTTCCTGACCTTAGCGGAAAAGCTCTCAGTTTTTCTCCATTGAGAATGATACTTGCCGTGGGTTTTTCATATATGGCTTTGATAATATTGAGGTATGTGCCTTCTATCCCTACACTTTGAAGAGTTTTGATTAGGAAGGGATGTTGCACTTTGTCAAATGCTTTTTCAGCATCTATTGAGAGTATCATATGGTTCTTGTTCTTTCTTTTGTTAATGTATTGTATCACATTGATTGATTTGCGGATGTTCAACCAACCCTGCTGCCCTGGATTAAATCCCACTTGGTCGTGGTGAATAATCCTTTTAATGTACTGTTGGATCCTATTGGCTAGTATTTTGGTGAGAATTTTCGCATCTGTGTTCATCAAGGATATTGGTCTGTAATTCTCTTTTTTGATGGGATCCTTGTCTGGTTTGGGGATCAAGGTGATGCTGGCCTCATAAAATGAGTTTGGAAGTTTTCCTTCCATTTCTATTTTTTGGAACAGTTTCAGGAGAATAGGAATTAATTCTTCTTTAAATGTTTGGTAGAATTCCCCTGGGAAGCCATCTGGCCCTGGGCTTTTGTTTGTTTGGAGATTTTTGATGACTGTTTCAATCTCCTTACTGGTTATGGGCCTATTCAGGTTTTCTATTTCTTCCTGGTTCAGTTTTGGCAGTTTATATGTCTCTAGGAAAGCATCCATTTCTTCCAGATTGTCGAATTTGTTGGCATAGAGTTGTTCATAATATGTTCTTATGATTGTTTGTATTTCTTTGGTGTTGGTTGTGATCTCTCCTCTTTCACTCATGATTTTATTTATTTGGGTCCTTTCTCTTTTCTTTTGGATAAGTCTGGCCAGGGGGTTATCAATCCTATTAATTCTTTCAAAGAACCAGCTCCTAGTTTCATTGATTTGTTCTATTGTTTTTTTTGGTTTCTATTTCATTGATTTCTGCTTTGATCTTTATTATATCTCTTCTCCTGCTGGGTTTAGGCTTTCTTCGTTGCTCTCTCTCGAGTTCCTTAAGGTGTAGGGTTAGGTTGTGTATTTGAGACCTTTCCTGTTTCTTGAGATAGGCTTGTATCGCTATATATTTTCCTCTCAGGACTGCCTTTGCTGTGTCCCACAGATTTTGGACCGTAGTGTTTTCATTATCATTTGTTTCCATGGTTTTTTTCAATTCTTCTCTAATTTCCTGGTTGACCCATTCATTTTTTAGAAGGATGCTGTTGAGCCTCCATGTATTTGTGCTCTTTCCACATTTCCTCTTGTGATTGAGTTCTAGCTTCAGAGCATTGTGGTCTGAAAATATGCAGGGAATGATCCCAATCTTTTGATACCGGTTGAGACCTGATTTATGACCCAGGATGTGATCTATTCTGGAGAATGTTCCATGGGCACTAGAGGAGAATGTGTATTCTGTTGCTTTGGGGTGGAATGTTCTGAATATATCTGTGATGTCCATCTGGTCCAGTGTGTCATTTAAGACCTTTATTTCCTTGTTGATCTTTTGCTTGGATGATCTGTCCATTTCAGTGAGGGGTGTGTTAAAGTCTCCAACTATTATTGTATTCTTGTCAATGTGTTTCTTTGATTTTGTTATTAATTGGTTTATATAGTTGGCTGCTCCCATGTTAGGGGCATAGATATTTAAAATTGTTAGATCTTCTTGTTGGACAGACCCTTTGAGTATGATGTAGTGTCCTTCCTCATCTCTTATTATAGTCTTTGGCTTAAAATCTAATTGATCTGATATAAGGATTGCCACCCCAGCTTTCTTCTGATGTCCATTAGCATGGTAAATTGTTTTCCACCCCCTCACTTTCAATCTGGAGGTGTCTTCAGGTCTAAAATGAGTTTCTTGTAGGCAGCATATTGATGGGTTTTGTTTTTTTATCCATTCTGAAACCCTGTGTCTTTTGATTGGGGCATTCAGCCCATTTACATTCAGGGTAACTATTGAGAGATATGAATTTAGTGCCATTGTATTGCCTGTATGGTGATTGTTACTGTATAATGTCTCTGTTCCTTTCTGGTAATACTTTTAGCGTCTCTCTTTGCTTAGAGGACCCCTTTCAATATTTCCTGTAGAGCTGGTTTGGTGTTTACAAACTCTTTCAGTTTTTGTTTGTCCTGGAAGCTTTTTATCTCTCCTTCTATTTTCAATGATAACCTAGCTGGATAAAGTATTCTTGGCTGCATGTTTTTCTCATTTAGTGCTCTGAATATATCATGCCAGTTCTTTCTGGCCTGCCAGGTCTCTGTGGATAAGTCTGCTGCCAATCTAATATTTTTACCGTTGTATGTTACAGACTTCTTGTCCCGTACTGCTTTCAGGATTTTCTCTTTGTCGCTAAGACTTGTAAATTTTACTATTAGATGGCGGGGTGTGGGCCGATTCCTATTGATTTTGAGGGGTGTTCTCTGCACCTCCTGGATTTTGATGCTTGTTCCCCTTGCTATATTAGGGAAATTCTCTACAATAATCCTCTCCAGTATACCTTCTGCTCCTATTTCTCTTTCTTCTTCTTCTGGAATCCCAATTATTCTAATGTTGTTTCATCTTATGGCATCACTTATCTCTCAAATTCTCCCCTCATGGTCCAGTAGTTGTTTGTCTCTCTTTTGCTCAGCTTCTTTATTCTCTGTCATTTGGTCTTCTACATCACTAATTCTGTCTTCTGCCTCATTTATCCTAGCAGTAAGAGCCTCCATTTTTGATTGCACCTCATTAATAGCTTTTTTTATTTCAACTTGATTAGACTTTAGTTCTTTTATTTCTCCAGAAAGGGCTTTTATTTCTCCTGACAGGGTTTCTCTAATATCTTCCATGCCTTTTTCGAGCCCGGCTAGAACCTTGAGAATCGTCATCCTGAATCTCAGATCTGACATATTACCAATGTCTGTATTGATTAAGTCCCTAGCCTTCGGTCCTGTCTCCTGCTCTTTTTTTTGTGGTGAGTTTTTCCGCCTTGTCATTTTGTCCAGATAAGAATCCGCTGTTCTCCTTGTTAAGTGAACTTGGTCTTGGCTGGATTTCTTTGATCTTCTGGGGGAGGGGCCTGTTGTAGTGATTCTCAGGTGTCTTTGCCCCAGGCGGAGTTGCACCGCCCTTACCAGGGGCCGGGCTAAGTAATCCTCTCAGGTTCACTTTCGGGAGCTTTTGTTCCCTGAACGCTTTCCGTAGAGTTCCGGAGGACGGGAATGACAATGGCGGCCTCCCAATCTCCGGTTCAGAGGAGCTGAGAGCTAGGGCCCCTAGTCTTCAGTGCGCCTTCAGAGAAAAGCATTTAATCCCTTCCGTCTCCCCAGCCCCCGTTTGCGCCTGGAGGCCGCGCGCGCCCAGAGACCGCACTCAGAGAAAATCGTGCGTAATCAGTCCCGTCTCACTGGCTTCTGGGAGCGCTCCGAGCTCACCCAGCCTGTGACCAAGCGACTCTGTCTCTGGCAGAGTCCCACCTGGAGTCTCCGAACCCCGTAGATCCCTGAGCTCTCCCGGGTCGGAGTCTCCCCGGATCTTGTGGGGACCCCTCGCACAGAGCACTGGCCCGTGTCACAGACCACTAGGAAATCTCGGCTCTGTCTCCGCAGCCGGCTTCCCCGCTCTAATACCTGTGAGCTCTGCGACACTCAGACACCCCCGATCCTTCTGTGACCCCGCGGGACCTGAGTCCACGCTGTCCCCGTGAGGTCTTCACCCCAGTTTAGCCTCTGGAGTGATGTCCCTCCGTGGAGCCGACTTTTAAAAGTCCTGATTTTGTGCTCCGCCGCTTGCCGGGAGCCGGCCCCTCCCCCTGGGATCTATCTTCCCATCGCGCTGGATTCACTTCTCCGCTGGTCCTACCTTTTAGAAAGTGGTCGATTTTCTGTTTCTAGAATTGTTGTTTTTCTTCTCTTTGATCTCCTATTGGATTCATAGGTGTTCGGAATGGTTTGATAGGCTATCTAGCTGATCTCCTGCTGTCTGATGTCGTCTCAGCCTGCTACTTCTCCGCCATCTTGACTCCTCCCCTTTATATGGTATTCTTACAATACAGTAAGCTATGGAAAAGAAAATGCTATAGGAAAATCATGAGGAAGGGAAAATACATTTATAGTATTACATTGTCATGGTCGGAAAAAAATCCACATGTCAACGGCTCCATGCAGGGCAAACCCATGTTGTTCAAGGGTCAACTGTATTTACTCTTCTATACAGCATTCTCTCCTGTTAATTTCGAATGGCTAAAGATGGCAAGATGCTTAGCCCAATCTCCTCATTTTAAAAGTAAGGAAAGAAGTATTGAGAGAGGTCAAATAAACAGCCGGGGCCAAGCAGTTGGCTTCTTACCACCAAATCAGCTTCTCTTCCCCGTCTTTGCATTCACATACGATAGCGTCTGGAAAATCTTACATAAATCCAAAGTCAATGTACATATTCAAAGAGGAGTGGATATAAGCAGTATCAAGTAAATGCAAACATGAAACCCCCCCGCCCCATGACTCAGCTTATCTTGGTCCATGAACAGTTAACAGGTTTTCACATCTAACACTTTTCCCCTGTCCTAACTGGCAGCCAGAGTCATCTTGCAAAACTCTGTTTCCAAGTCCCGAAGAGGGAGCCGTGTGTTAAGTATGTTTTAAATTTGCAAATGTTTTATCTTGGAACTCCTTAAAAAGTAACACAAACTGTCTTCGTCTTTAAAACACTCTGTTGAGTTTGTTACTGTAGGTTGATGCCTACCTCCCTTTTTTTCCATGACTACCCAAAATGTCTGTCAGCAGGTCAAATGACTCCTAGAACTGACCTCTTCAAGGGACACTTGGGTGGCTCAGTCAGTTAAGCATCTGCCTTCAGCTCAGGTTATGATCCTGGGGTCCTGGGATGGAGTCCTGCGTCAGGATCCTTGCTTGGCAGGGAGCCTGCTTCTCCCTCTGCCTGCCACTCCCCATGCTTGTGCTCGCTCACTCGATCTCTGACAAATAAATAAATAAAATCTTAAAAAAAAAAAAAGAACCGAACCCTTTGATTTACTATAAATTCCCTGATGTAGATATTGGCTTTCACCCTTAATGGAAATAGGGCAGAAGGAATAAGATCAAGGAGGAAATAAATTTGGATGGGAAGAAGCCATCATAACCTCACGAATAAAATGCACTTGAGAGTTTCTGTAACATGTAAGCCCACAAAGGGAAAGGCAGGGATTCTCCAGAACAGAGGAGAACAATGCCACATCAGGAGCTAGGCCTGGGGGTGTGGATCTGCACTATGATGCGTAAAGTGCTGAGGACATCCTTTGGTTTATGTTTGTTTGTTTGTTTTTAAGTTGTCTTTATTTAAGTAATCTCAAGATCCAATGTGGGGCTCGAACTCATGACTCCAAGACTGAGTCCCATGCTCTTCGGATGGAGCCAGCCAGGCACCCCAGACAAGAGCACGCTTTGAACCATAGTCTACCCTGCACCGGGAAGAAGCTTTGGGATATTTTCACGGGTGGCTCTCCTCCATCCAACCAGTTGGTGCCCTGGAAAACGTTCTCATATGCCCACTTCATTCTTTTTTTTTTTTTTTTAAGATTTTATTTATTTATTTGACAGAGAGAGATCACAAGTAGATGGAGAGGCAGGCAGAGAGAGAGGAGGAAGCAGGCTCTCTGTTGAGCAGAGAGCCAGATGCGGGGCTCGATCCCAGGACCCTGGGATCATGACCTGAGCCGAAGGTAGAGGCTTTAACCCACTGAGCCACCCAGGCGCCCCTGCCCACTTCATTCTTAATGAGGCCAAGCCCATTAGTCATGCAGCTCACAGACAAACAGGAATGTCTGTAGCTCTGGACACCATCAGGAGCTCATTTTACTTTGCACAGGAAACTCAGCTTTGCATGCTCAAATGTCATCCTCTGAAGGTCAGCTCTACGTACACAGAAGCCATCTAGGAACACTGACAGTGGAGCCAAGTGCTCCACACATGAAACGAGAAAGCCATCGAGTGGCTTCTCTCTACCTTAACAGGTCAAGTACAGGGGGGTCACGCCAGGCTTTACTCCTGGGCAGCTTGCCTTTTGGAAAGGAAAGTAGTCTATCCAGACTTTCCTGTTGGAAACAGTGCCTGAGACTGAAAAGGGGAAAGGCGGGACACGAAGAACCCGTTCAGCTGCAACCAAACTAGACCGATGCGGGTCCTGAGTTCCCTGAGGTGCCCTATGCCTTCTTCTCCAAGCACGAATGAAAACTGGGTTCCCCCAGCAGGCCTCTCTGCTCCCGGAGCAGTCCCTTTGTCTGGCGCACCCTCCCCACTCCGCCCACCACCACACAGCGAATCAGTGGGAAAGACCTTAAATGATTTCAGAAACCACAGCCTCCAACCCCTCCTACCTGTCAATCAAAGCCCACTTCCATTAGCACCTCCTCCAGAAAGACTTTTTGGGGTCCCTCTGGGTCTCAGTGCTTCGGCACTTTGGCACTCCCTCACGGTACTGATCACATTCTGTTTGTGTTAGAGTTAATTATGAATATATTTTTCACACCCACTAGCGGCCCAGATTAAAACCTACAAATTTAAGAATTTGTCCTAAAAATTAAACAATAACAGTTGTATTTCTTACAATAAAAAGACTGTATGTTTGGGGGAGGAACATACCGTTTTTTAAAACAAAATAAGACGAACTTTGTTTCTCCGTTTCTCTGTTTCCCTCATGCCTGCCTAGCTCATCTAATGGGTGTTCTGCCAGCCTTGATCCCAATGCCATGGCGGGCTGTGAGCGTTTTCAGGGCAGAGGCAGCCTTACTGCTATCTGTGAGCCTTTATGATTGTGATTAAGCATGGGGTCCAGAACGCAGTAAATGCACAATAAATATATAATGAAATGAATAAAGCTAGCATTAAGTCAATGATGAGCAAGACAGTAAGATGAAAGGTCCCCTTCAAAGCTTCCTAGTGACCCACAGAGACCACACAATTCCCTGCACACAGGAAACAGCACGACTCTCCATAAGCAAGCAGCATACAAAGCACTGCTTCCTACCCTTCCTCTCCCTGCAGCTCAGTGCCCTTGGCAGGGAGCCACCTGCCTCCAGCCTTCTTTGGAAAGGATTCATGGGACAATGGCATTAACACTGCACAGACCAACAGTTCTTTGGATTTTTCTGGGGAGTCACTGCTGCTGTTACTGCTCTTGCTACTGCCGAGATTCATTTGGCAAATGCCTTGGGAATGCAACTTCTCAAATGGTTTAGAACGTTCTCTGCTTTGGACCCCTGCAGTGTCACTTTCCATGTGCTCAGTCGGAAATCAGAAGGCACCCACCCCCATTTCCTGGATTCATGGTAGCAGTAAGCGACAGGGTACGGTATGCTCCTGGGC
>RCUC01168746.1:0-43938 GCA_003697995.1 Taxidea taxus jeffersonii
ACTTTTTATCTTTAAAGCCCTACCTTAATAGTTACTTCTTCAGCTTCCTCAATGAAAATACTAGTTTCATATAGCTACTTTCATGCTAATTTTATTTACATGTCTTTGACAATAGATTTTGAACTTATCTAGGATGACAACAGTGTCTATTTATTTTGGTATCCCCTGGAGCCATGTAATAGGAGCTCATCAACTACTACTACTCAATGAATGAGTGATTTATGAGATTCTTCATTATAAATTTACCCTGCCCAATATTATACATGGATTATATTTTCAACTAAAGAATGTCTAGTATAAAGGAAAAAAAATATTTTCCTTTGTTCCTATATTCATCTTCTGTTTTATTATACTACAATAGAATGTTAGTATTATTGTCTTGTTACAGACCATGTTCTAGAAAGTAATGATATAATATCTCAAGAACATTCATGATCTCTAGCTCATATGCTGTAAGAAATTGTGGCCTGGGCTCATATGGAGAATGCTATAGTGAACTTCTCCCTATTCATTTCTTTTCAGAAACACTAAAGGGAAAATACCACACACCCACACCTGAGCAAGCCAGTCCCCAGAGAGACTTGCTTTTGCATTTGCAATAAACTGAAAAGAGACTTCTTTCACAGTTGTTTTAGCATTATGAACAATGTCCTTTTACCCATTTGACAGAGATTTCTCACATAATCACATGGATGTTGTTCTTAGTTAAATACAGGTATACAAGAAGAAGATAATTGTAAAATCAGGAAAAAAACCAATTAAAATAATAAATTGAATTCGTGGGAGCCTTCTTTTCTTCTTTCATGGAAATGCAAGGTAATTCAGTCATGTCTTGTCAATTATTAATGCAGTGTTTTTTTAATGCATGGATTATAAAATGAAATATTCTCTGTCTTCTGGCTCTGAATGTTGGATCTGAATTTAAATTTGCCCTTTTCATTCACTAGAGGCAGAGAAGCAAAGATGGGGAATGAAGAAAAAGGAACACACAGGGCAGACAATGGTGGTCAGCAGGAAACTAAAGGCAGGAGGTAGAATCAGCCTTTAGTTTGTCTTTATTTAAAACCCTGAGGAGAAGCAGTTTAAAAAAGATTATAAAATAGCAAGGTTTATAAACAATTTAGTTGCCTAACAGACTAATAGCAGTTTAAAGTACGATTATATTACCTAATGAAAACTCAAAGTAGAGAAGCATCATGAGGAATGCTAATTTTTTTAAATAAAAATACCTGAAATTTTCTAATTGTAAAGTTGTTTTTGTGAATGTTGGACAAGTCAGAGGCTTAGGTGAAGGGAAAAAATAACTTTGGAATTTAACAGAAACTACCAACTACAAATAATATAATCTAGCTGCTGTGGGAATTATAAAGCATGCTGAAATAGTTATGTGAGGCCCTTGAATGGTGCTACGGTATACGTCGACTGCTTCTCCAAAAGTTGTGCCTAATATACTACAGGAAATAATTACAAAGTTTTTGAGGTTCAAGTCTAAACAAAGGGAATCAAATGCTTTTATTGTCACACAACATTTTGAAACTGACAACACGGTAATAACTTGTGGTTTGCAGTTAACCAAGCAAATAATTTGACTCAATTTATATGTTTATGTTGATATAGTAAACACAGTTCAAACAGCACCATAATAATAGAGTATTTTGAAATCTATTACAATAAAACAAACCATATAATTACATATTTATGCTAGTTACTGGTAGACAATGGGACATAAGCACAGAATACAAATGTTCACGGCAAGGTTGGTAAACTCAATAAAAAATGCCACAAATGATAGGGGTCACTAATTCAGATTTTTCAAATGTCAGATTCTCTCTTAGGATCTCATTTGAAAAGAACCAAGTCCATTCTTTTCTCTTAATGTAAACTGACAACTTTGGTATAATAAAAGCTACAGATAAGCAACACTGAAGGTAGCAAAGAGGGAAGGTATCTAATCAACAAGGAATGAAGTTAAAGTCAGGTATTTGAACTTAAAGACCAGCGCACTTACTGATAACAGTAGTCTACTTTACTATGATAATTGAACAATTTCCTATTTTATCTTTCTTTCTGATTCTACCTTTTTTTTTTTTTTGTCCAGCTTCAACTGTTCCGTCAAATATCAGTCTGGTATTATTTCATAATATCATGCTTTTGAATTTAAATCCAGTGAGCTGATTTAACAATAAAGTAACAATAAAAAACAAACTTGGCTCTGTGAAATAGGAGCTAAAATATACTTTTTACCCATAATGCACTAAAGGGAAAAAAACCTCCTACTACAACTTTAATAATTCAGCCAGTAGTATAAAGTCCTGATGGACAAAATGAAATTAGCCAAGTTCCTAAACAATTCATTTTGGATGCACTACCCTCACCACCAAGTTCTGTAAATGTGTAGTCCTCACTTACTGTGCCTACAACATCACTGACTCTTGCCTGAAATTATACTTTGAAGAATAGGAGGTTACATAGAATCAATACATTCATGGGGCGCCTGGGTGGGTTAAAGACTCTGCCTTTGGCTCAGGTCATGATCCCAGGGTCCTGGGATCGAGCCCCGTATCGGGCTCTCTGCTTGTCGGGGAGCCTCCTCTCTCTCTCTGCCTGCCTCTCTACCTACTTGTGATCTCTGTCTGTCAAATAAATAAATAAATAAAATCTTTTTTTAAAAAAAATCAATACATTCATAAACATCACCATTTGCTTTGCACTTGTTATCATTTAAATATTAACATATGGCCAGTAGAGAAGAAAAAAACATAGCATAATACTGTTAAGCTTTATGGAACTATTTCTGAGTATTAAGAGGCAATATTTCCTGGACTTTACCATATTACTTCAATATCTTAATTGGATTCTATGGTAATTTTAATGCAAACATATTATATTGGATTGCTGTGCCTCTTGCCAGATTTTTAAATTTGAAAATGAGTGTTTATATTGCTAAAATTAATTCAAATTGAGACTTACAGATGTTTATATATGCGCACAGGTGTCTACTCTCCCTTGTTCCATATGCCCACTAAAAATGAATACTGGTATATAAAAATAAAAGAAACCTTACATGTGATGTGGGCCCCAAACCAAGAAACAGTGCCATTCCTAAGCCAGAAACAACAAAGCTTTTCAAGAGTAGAGGAACTAGGCTAAAGAAGACACTAAGGGTAAATCTTCTGAGCCACTTCTGAATAAAGTTATTTTGCCTGAGACATAAGTGGAGTAGGCTTTGGTTGATTTCCACAAAATTCTGTTTACTCAAAAAGGCTGGAGATGAGAATAGACAGAACATGAACCCACCAGACTCTGCACAGATGGATTATTTTTCACTGTTGCTCACTGGCTCCACTTGCAAGCATCTATTCAAGGAAGTACCAAAAACCACTTCAAATGCCAGTGGCTAGAACAAGCAAAAGCCCAGCATGGGGTTGACAACGTGCACTAAAGTGTCATTGTCAGTATAATAATAGAAATACCAGGCACTATAGCATCTTGTCTGTGGTATGGGATAGTCACCATACTATAAACATCAGAGCAAGTCTGACGATGTACAGAGAGACCACTTAGAATAAAAAATTTCATTTCTGAGCACTAACTCTGTATCTATCTTCCATATTTTGGGAAATAATAGAATACAATGTGAGCAGATGACACTCTAATCTTTGACCAAACTTAATGATAGAAGTCACATGTCTGAGAAGATTCTGCAATGTAAGAAACTGCAAAGGGATAGTCGGCTGGGTCAGGGCTACGGGATGCATATGAAGCATTTATATCAAGAGATTAAGAAATAAATACATTTTCATTCATAGTTAAAATAAGATTTAATAGAATGCTGCATCATAGAAATTAAAGCAAGCAGTATTAGAAATGTAACAATATATGGTCAGAACTAATTGTTTGGAATAAAAATGATGCTTTTCAAATTTAAAATCATAATGGATAAAGTGATTAGCAGATTGGGTACTACAGAAAAGCAAAGAAGTGAACTGGAAGACTAACTCAAGACAAACTCAAGAAATTCTCCCAGAACTCACAGGAAAAACAACAGTAAACAATGATGTAAAGGATTAATTAGAGTCTCAGAAAGGGTATAAGATCAAACCTACCTTTAACAGAAATTCAAGGAGAACCATAAAAAAAGGGAAAACATCTATGAAATCACCTCTCTCCATACTTTAAAAGGACCCAAGGGTATAGATTTAAATGCTCAAGTTCCCCCTCAAAATGAAACAACTGAGAGTAGTACCATCACAGCAAATTTATGAATTTCAAGATAGAAGAAAAATTCCTCCAATTATCTATGCTTAAAACAAAAAGCATGCTTATCTCAAATTCTGCATCTGTGTTTACTAAATACTACGAACCACTTAAGCACTATCTTTAAGGGTTTTGTGGGGAAATGTCTATTACCCAATCAAAAGTATTTGTGTGAAAAGGCAACAGGGTGTATCTGTAATATATGCAAGGTATGTTAAACACATTCTATTCAGTATAATAAAAATTATTCTCTAACTGCTTGGGAGATAAAATGATGAAACAAAATCACCATTATAATATGTAGGTATAAATTGCTTGATGTTGAAATAACAGAACAAAATGTAAATAACTATTTTATAATAGTTATAAATAATAGGGTCATAAATATAGGGTTATAAATAAACCTTATGCAAATCTCAAACAGCTTGAAAAATAGATGTAAATGTGAAAATTATTCAATAAAGTAAAACAAATTTAGCAGTCAAGACTACATGAATGAGGGGCTCCTGGGTGGCACAGTCAGTTGAGTGTCCAACTTTTGGTTTCAAGTCAGGTCATGATCTCAGAGCCCCATGTTGTCGAGCTCTGCACTCAGCCTGGAGTCTGCTTAAAACTCAGTCTCCCTCTCCTTTAGCCCTTGCGCCCTGTGCTCTCTTGCTCTCTCACAAATACATAAGTCTTACAAAAAAAAAAAAAAAAAAGACTACATGAATGAAAGTTGAAAGTGATACAAGAAGGATGATAAAAAAATATATATATATATTTTTTAAACTTATATAGGGGATAATACATTCAATATAGAAAATGACAATAAAAAAAAGAAAATGGCAATCCAGCAGCACATAGCAAAATTGATTTTGAGATCATCCCTTTAAGTATTTTTTATAATTTTAAACATAAAAATTATGTAGAAAAATGACTGCAAAGAAGTTAAATATAGGAACATAAAAATTAATATTATCACATTTTCTTACAAAATAAAATAGAGGAGATCAAGTAAATTGAGGGAAAGACAGAACTGCTTTTGGTTCCCACTTAAAACTGAACTTGTTGGGCACCTGGGTGGCTCAGTAGGTTAAGCCTCTGCCTTCACCTCAGGTCATGATCTCCGGGTCCTGGGATCGAGTCCTGCATCAGGTTCTCTGCTCAGCAGGGAGCCTGCTTCCTCCTTTCTCTCTCTCTGCCTGCCTCTCTGCCTACTTGTGATCTTTGTCTGTCAAATAAATAAATAAAATCTTCAAAAAAAAAAGAAAAGAAAGAACTGAATTTGTCAAAGAAGTACCAAAGAAACATGAAATACATCATGTCTCTAAATACAATTCAAAACAAATTTTTATGGGGCACCTGGGTGATGCACAGTCAGTTGAGTGTCAGACTCTTAGTTTGGGCTCTGGTCATGATCACAGGGTCATAAGATCAAGTTGTGTGTGGGGCTCTCCGCTCAGCCCAGAGTCTGCTTGGGTTTTTTTTTCCTCTCTCTCTCCTTCTCCCTCTGCTGCTCTCCTAGCCGCCCCCCCTCAATCTTTAAAAAAATTTTGTGTGTGACTATGTAATTAGGTTGTTAATACTGATAAAAATAAATTTTATCAGAGTCATAAAAACATATTTTTTAAAGCCTTTGAATTTTAATACAAGCTTCTTGAAGGAAATGTTCATATCTGATTTACTTTGGCAGAGTATGTAGCACATGCTAAGCACTCAAGTATTTGAGGGATTGAATGAAAATCCATTATAATAACCACTTAAATTTATTTTCATGTGCTTCTTTACAAAGGTGAGTCTATAATCTGAGAGATGTCACATTTAAATTCATTTAAAACTGATTTGGTTATGCATTTATTCAGGGCACATATCCTTTAAAGAAAAAAAAAGCTAATTCTGTGCTGCATTTATAGACCATTAGTTATATTTATTGAATGCTTACCAAGTGATAGCCCAAGTGCTAACAGCTAAATCTCAATGAGTGGCACAAACAAAAGCAGGTCATTGTGTTTTCTAACATGTTACATTTCAAACTACAAATAATGGCAAGCTTTCTTTTGGGGGAGGTGGGGGGTGGGGACTGCCTCTTTTCTTCTATTCTCCACACAAAACCAGAGTGATCTTTTCGAAAACATGAATCAGCTCATGTCACTGCCTTACTTTTTAAATCTTCTAATGACTTCCCATTATACTTAGGATCTAATCCAAACTTCTAAGGCTGCATAACCCTCTATAACTCAGACACTGCTTACTCTTTCACCACATCATCTCATGGCTTTTTTGTCCTTGTTCACAACATTCCAGACTCCCTCACATTCTTTTTCCTACTCAAAAACTTTCAAAGTCTTAGTCTTGCAATTTTCTCTTCTAGGGACACTTTTCCCTATGATCTTCACATAACTGGCTTCTTTCCATCACTTAGGGTTCAGGTAAACTATCACCTCCTTTAAGAGAGCCACCCTGACAATCTTATCTAAAGATCCCTCTCTGACCCATGATCCCATTATATTTCCTTCATACTGATCACCCGCTGATATAATCTCATGCTTGTGTAGTTTTATTTGTTAATTGTCTATCTCCCTTCTGTTACATTCTATTAAAATGCAAGCTCCATGTGAGACATATGTATTCCCCCCCACCATGCCCACATCCACAACAATGAAAGGTGCTCAAAATATATGTGAATAGATGAATGTGGAAGTCTTTCTGTTCTTTCAACTTAAGCCCTGGAAATAAATGGCAAGGGTACACTGGAGGAATGTATATGGTAGCCTATTAATAAAGATATTAATCACTATATAACAATAATCATAGATGCTCAGGAAGCAATCTTTTAGTATTTAGTTAAATGTTGATGACACTGATCAGAAGATTAACCAAGATCTAAATCAAGTTCAATTAATTAGACACTTAGAGTGTTCAGTGCTGTTGAGCTGCCAGACAGAAAGATGTATGAAGCGAACTTCTAGTCTTAAAATTAGCAACCTTTTTCATGGCATTGCCAAAATACTATTAGCAGTGGAAATCAGACTGCATAGGACTTAGGCAAAGAGCAGATTTGTAACTGGTAGCTCTTTATATAAGCTACAGGATCAAGGTTTTGGAACTAACTGAACACAGAGAGGTATAGTTTAGTAACTACAGTAGAGGTCTAGTTCAAAATAGTTTGTGTATTTGTCTATTGTCTATTTGGTTGGTAGGTTTATTTGTTTGCTTACCTAAGGAAGGGAGAGGAGGTAGAGATCTTTTTAAAGACTCAATAGAAATGAAATGATAATAGAAAAGGGGAAATGAATAGGTGAAATTCAATGTCAGCTAGAGTCCAACTGAGACTTACATTTGAAATACAGTAAACTTTTTATTAATTTATTATCAACATTTAGAAGCACTCATCTTTTAAAAGTCTTCCAGATGCAATGCACAGGAAAAAACTTATATGGCTTTTACATTTGCATATGTAGTTCAAATCATTAAAGTAGAGTCTGGCATCAGGAGAATATGACTATTCTACTGTAAAGACTGATAAAATCAATCTCTTCAATTGGTACCTTAGGTCTTAACCAAATATTTACAATATACAAAGATATTCCATAGCAAGTTAATTATTATGTGTGTCTGTTCATGCTTAAATAATTGTTTCATGGACATACTATTAAAGGAAAGGGAAAGGGAAAGAAAGGAAAAGAGAAGAGAAAAGAAAAGAAAAAGAAAAATCTAACCTACCTGTAAGCACTGACTAAAACCTATTTTTAAAGTTCTCTAGGGGCACCTAGGTGGCTCAGTCAGTTAAGTGTCCAACTCTAGATTTTGGCTCAGGTCATGATCTCAGGATCAATGCGTTAAGGCCCCCATCAGACTCCATGCTGGGTGTGGAGCCCACTTAGGAAGCTATCTCTCCCTCTCCCTCTGCCCCTCCCTGGAGCTTGCTGGCATGCTTTCTCTCTCACTCCTCCTAAAAAATAAAAATAAAATAAAGTTCTCTACAGTGTTTGAATACTCTTGCAGTTTTATTAAGAATTCTCCCACAAAGACACAGAGAAAGAAATAGTGTTGATTATGAAAGTAAGTAGCAAATAAGGAATCTGAAATTCAGATGTCTAACAAATATAGAGGGAATATCATGTGTCCTATTATCACTGTAAATCCAAGAAGACCATAGTTTGCTTCCTGAATTATTTCCCCAAAGCTATTAAACCTTAAGTAAAAAGAACCAAATATTGTTCTCATGCCTAAAATTTGTCACTATAAAGGTGTTCTTAATGAGTACAACTGTTTATATAATTCTATTATTTAATTCACAAATGTTCATTTACCAAATCTGGCATATCTAAAATGAGATGGAACAGCAAATCCAAAAGGTAGGTTAAAAATTTTCCCTTATATTTCTTTTGAAATCTTTTTTTTTCTTTTTTGTTCTCTCTTGTACCTCGGGCCCTAATTTCCAGAGGAACATTCCTGAAACAAGCAATATTAGGAGGCGTTCGTTCAAATATTTATTAAGCATCTATGCTGATGATTATTCTAACAGATTGGGATACATCAGAAGTAAAACAGACAAAGACACTGCCCTTATCCAGGGTCAGATCGATGAAAGACAAATTATAAACAACAGACAACATAGTGAACAAGTAAATAAACAAAAAGATGCCAAGTTTTTCTTTAAGCTTCTTGGCACAGACTAATCAAGGAATAAAATTTGACCTGAACTGATGTAAAGTTACATATATATATATATATATATATATATATATATATACACACACACACACACACATACACACACATATTCTATCTCAACATGTAATAGCCATATATTTCCCTGCAGAAACACTCATGTGTTTAATATTGGAGTGATGCCCAAACTAAGGCTAGTATATTATATATAGTATGTACCGTCTAATCTTCTTAAAATGCAAAAAAAAAAAAAAAGCCTAAATTCTAAAACACATCTACCCCAAAGATTTTGCATTAGAGATTGCTGACTTAATTTAAAAAGTAGAAAGGGGAAATGGAGACTACAATTTTTAAACAAATCCTCAGGACAGGCTATGTGAGGTGGGTTGATTGGTGTTTCACCTTCCCCCTAACATATGTCCACCTGGAACATATGATGGTGACCTTACTGGGAAACAGGATCTTTGCAGAAGTAATTAAGTTATAGATCTTGAGATGGGATCATCCTGGATTTAGGGTGGGCACTTAATCCAAAAACAGATGATCTTATAAGAGAAAGGCAGAGGGAGAGTTGGTCAGACTTACACAAAGATGAAGGCCATATGAAGATGGTGACAGAGGTAGGAGATATGCAGCTACTAGCCAAGGAGTGACACCAGCATCTGGAAGACAGGCATAAAGGGATTCTCCCTTAGAGCCTTCAGAAGAAACCAACCAACCCTATTGCTACAGATTGAATATTTGTGTCTCCCCCTATGGCCCTCCACCAAAATTCATACCTTGAAGCCTAATCCTCAGTGTGATGGTATCTGGAGGCGGGCACTTTAGAAGGTGATTAAGTCATGAGGGTGGAACCTCATGAATGGGATTAGTACCCTTATAAAGGACATTCCAGAGAACTCCCTCACCTGTTCTGCCCTGTGAGGCCACAGTAAGAAGATGATAGTGATCTATGAACAAGAAAGCAGGCCCTCACCAGATAAGGAATCTGTTCTTGCCTTGATCTCAGACTTCTCAGCCTCCAGAACTGAGAGAAATAAATTTTTATTGTTTATAAGCCAGCTATACTATGGTATTTTGTTATGGCAGCCTATCAACACATTGATTTCAGATTTCTGACTTTCAGAACTGAAAGAATAAATTTCTGTTGTGCTAAGCCCCTCAGTTTATACTAATTTGCTACAGCAGCCCTAAGAAACTAATATACCTGATGAAGAAAGTAACATTTAAGCAAAGGCAAAGGAGGTGAAAGACACAAGCCAAAAATTTCCTGTGAGAAAAACAATCCAGAAAGAGGGGCCTTAAAGTAGTATCATATCAGGCATATTCTAGGATGGCTGCTGTGATTATGTTGATGATAAGTTGTAAGAGGGCGCCCAGGATAGAAGCAGAAAACCGATATGACACTAGTGAAATACTCCAAACAAGAGATGATGGTAGTTGAGACCATGGTGGTATTAGCGGAAAGAGGTAGTCAAACTCTGGATGTATTCTGAAGGAATAAACATTATCATTTTCCAGTGGACTAAATGCAGGCTATAAAAAAGAGTTTTTATGGTTGTTGCATGCTTCGCTTTTTTTTTAAAGGCTAGGCAGCTGGGAGAATGGAGTTCATTCCTACTGAAATGTGGTATACCACAGCAGGTTTGGGGGAGACTATCAGATGTATAGCATAGTTTGAGATGTGCATTATA
This sequence comes from Taxidea taxus jeffersonii, assembly GCA_003697995.1. NCBI lineage: Eukaryota > Metazoa > Chordata > Mammalia > Carnivora > Mustelidae > Taxidea > Taxidea taxus. The sequence goes on from RCUC01168746.1 coordinate 10,608, forward strand.
TCCAGGTAGGGATGCTGAGTACATAATTGGCCATATGAGTCTAGGGTGCAGAAGAATGGCCAGAAGTGGCAATGGAGAGCTAAAAGCTGTTAACATAGAGCTGATAATAAGACCACTAAAGAGGAAGGGAAAACAGAGAGGGCCAAGGACTGACTCCTGGGTACTCCAACTTTTAAAGAGTGGGTCTAAGTGGATCAACTGCAAAGGAGAGTGCCAACGGTGACACTCTAAGGTTAAAAATGGAAGGAGGAAATAGTAATCAACACTGTCAAAGGCTGCTCAGGGATCAAGTAGGATAGGGATTAAGAATTTGCTAATGGATTTAGAGATGAACAGTAATTAGTGACTTAGATAAAAGTACTTTTGGTAAATGGTGTGAACAAATGCCTGATAAGAATGGACTTAAAGTAGGAGGGAAAAACAGGAAGCAGCAACCAGGGACAATTATTTAAAGAAGCCTTGCTCTAGAAGGAAGTAAGAAAAATGGATTGTAGCTGGTGGGATGAGAAGTGAGGAAAAAAAAAAAAAAAAAAAAGATGAACCTGTTAATTCACTTGAATTGAAAAATACAGATTTTTAAAATTCCTTTGAAGCAAGCTATCATATAGAATATATTGCTAGATATATAAAAACAATACATAGAAATTTAATAACCATATGGAAAAGAAAATAATTTGTATTCCAAAGCTGTTAATGCAGTGTTAACTCAAGACAGAAAAAAAAATACAGAAATACAGGAACTAAAACAAACCAGAAAACATGTTATGAGACCATAGCCAGAAGCCATTTAAGTATACATATGTTAAAGGTAAGGTCATTGAAAATAAGGTCCTAATTCTTTCAGCACTTAGATTGAAGACTATATGCGTTGACTCATCTACAGTGAAGCGGATTAACTCAGAAGTCTGACTTTGACAAGGTTAAGAAGGAGCAAAACTGGGTTTCTTTTTTATCTTTGTAATTAAATATATAGTCTATATAAGGTGTTCCTTAGTAAAACAGACATATTTTACTCATTCTGTAAGCCTCATTAGCAAAGATGAATAAAGTATAAGGGACATGTGTTTAGTGCGTATACTAGTAAATTTAGAAGGCCATATATAAAATACTTTGGAAGCTCTAATTGTAATTGTATGGTGGAAGGCCATTTATGCTTCCACAAACTGGAAAACAACAACAACAAAAATAGTATTTTGGCTTATCCTGTGCTGGAAAAACTAAAAATCTTTTTCATACACAATCACATAAAATAACTTAAACTAAATATGCTTACTGAGATGGAGGCACCACAGTAATACTAAATTTTATATAAACATTGAAGGCAGCAAAAGGCCTGCAGGCAAGTGTGGCACTGCACTTGAGTTCCCTTCTTTATGCATTCTTTTAATAAGAACAAATAAACACATGGTTCCTCTCTTACCTTCCTGGCCATTTTCTATCCTATGTCTCTTCTAAGGTATACTAATTATGAGAAGGAGAGTCAGATATCAGATATGACTTCTTTAATGAATAACAGTGGGGAAGGGGAAGGTGAGAAAAACCAGAATGAACCTTTCCTTGCTGTACAGGGACAGAAAGAAAAGAACATATTGAGCTTATTGCCAGAGAGAAAAAGGCTAGGGTCATTTTGTCCTTATAAATGAAGTAAGCAATCATCACAGATACTAGATGTAGAGTAACATGAGATGCGTAATCCCAGGTGGCAAGACCTATAAATTAAGGTGCTTTTAAACACTTAATCCAGAACATGTAGGTTTTTACAATATAGATTTTTCACAAGAACATGTTCTTTCATGCTATCTTAGGAAGTTTTTGCTGCCTAGGCCATAAATTTTCCTAGGGGACAACAATTCAACAGTTTGATCCAATTCCATTAAGATATAAATAATAATGATATCAAGATTTACTTGGAAAAAAAATTTTTCATTAATATGTCAAAATCTTTTATCCAGGTTCTCATTTACCAATCAATAATTCACTAGATGCTCAGTTCAAGTATTACGTTTAATCATTAAAATACTGTTTTTCATCAAAATATCTTATAAATTTTATTCCTGAAGATCTTATTACATTGTGCCTACATATTTATCACTCTATTATATATTCAGATTTAATTGCAAAGTCATTTCAAAATCAAATGCTAAGTAACGAAATTTGAAAGTTCCATTATATCACTTTGTATTCTTCTTCAAGATGACTTTCTGTCAAATGTATACATAAATGCTAACATTGCAATAGAGCACTCTTGGTTTTAAAAGTACCCTAAAACCATCATATGTAACTCCGTTGAGTCTTTTCAATATCTTCCTAATTAGTAGTAATTCAACTTAATGCTGAGCTCTGTTCATAAGGAATTCACTATACTTATGATAGTAAATTTGTTTTTCTTAGAAAGAAAATTCATGTCATCTTTAAACTTTATAAAAGTCCTTGTTTACATTCAGCTAAACCTCTTGCCTTGTAGCTACTACTTGTTGGTTCTCGTATATCCCCCTTTCAATTCTACTTAAAAATTCTAATTTATATTCAACATTACATATCTTCAAATACTTAAGATAGCTGTAGACACTAAAATCTATGGCTCTTTAAGCTAAGGAAAATGTATTTATAATAAAAGAATCCCCTAAAACAAAGCTGAAAGGTAATAAAACCAATCCTAGAAGTAAACGGTTATATTCAAAATGACATTTTTATTTTGTGGTTGGGTTTGGTATTTTTTGTTTGTTTTGTACATGATGAGGTGAGGTGAGGGGGCTTTTTCCAGATGTCTAATACTGGAAGAGTTGAAAACTGAGAACAGACTGAGGAAATCTCTATTTACTCCATAAGCTGATTTATAAAAGTAGGGCTCTATTCAAGATAACCAGAGAGCAATTTAATTTGGCTCTAAGAATATACTGATAAACTTAATAAATTTGCTAACTGTTGTACTGAATCACCAAAATACAAAATTTGTTGGAGAAAGGAGGGAAAGGAGTATCTGCATAGATGCCAAGTATATGAAAGTAGAAATCAGAGTCTAAGTAGTTTGTTGGAACAGCACAAGTTATGGACTGAATGTCCATAACTCATATGCCAACACCCAAACCCCCCATATGATGGCATTTGGAGTGAGACCTTTGAGAGGTAATTTGGTTTATGTTGGGTCATGAAGGTAGAGCCCCATGATTTGATGAGTGTCCTTACAGGAAAAGGAAGAGTCAGGATTGATCTCTACTTCTGTGTCATAGGAGGACATTAAGAACCATCTGCAAGCCAGGAAGAGGGTTCTCACCAGGAGAGGAATCTATAGGCGCCTTGATCTTGACCTTCTCAGTCTCGGCACTGTGAGAAACAACTGTCTGGGATTTAAGGCACCAAGCCTATGCTATGTCTTTATAACAGCCTGAGCTAAGACAATATGCAACTAAGACCCCAGTCCAAAATACCTCCCTTCAGGCCATCCTTCAAAACATGACTGTTAAAATGCAATATAACAGAGGAAGAGTTAAAAAAAAAAATCAGTAACATAGTCAATAGAATTCATTTTGCTATAAAAATTTTCAAGCCAGGGAATTCCAGGTATGACCCAGTGAATGAGGAAAAGTTAAGGAGTTCAGTAAAATAAGACCCTTAACTTTAAATCTCAACAGATATCATCTGTTGTATTTTTGAAGGGTGTAGAGCAGATACTGCCACAAAACTTAGGCTTACAATTTTACACCATGAAAAAGTATAACATTTTACTGTGAAGAATTTTATTGGATCATTTTATGCTAAAGTTTCATAAGAAAGTTATATGATGGGAGAGACAGAGGCGAAAGAGGCTAAAGGATGATTAGCCATATTAGAAAGGAAATGTAGCAAATAAGCTGAAGAGTAAAAACCAAAACAAATCTTCAGTTACTCCACAATTGTTTTCATGGGTCTAGCCTCTCATTGTTTGGCTCTGATGGAAGCTTCACATAAGAACTCAAACCCTACTCGGTATCCTTCCCTACCTCTGCACATGCCATAATGAAGAGAGAGATTCTAACACTTTTGTGTAAAATGCATCATGCTGCTGAAATCTAAGATTGTGTGTGCCATTAATATATGATTATATCAAAATGAATATACAATACATATGATAGAAATAAATCTGGTTGAAATACTAGATTTTTATATAAGCCTCAAAACAAACATTTTAATTTTTTTCCAAAAGACTACAGGATTTCCCTTTAATCTATGTGTAAGTGGACTAGTAACCAAAAGTCAAAACATTTAAGTATTAATATAAGCACTATAAAGGTATTTTTACTTCTCCTAAGTATTTATATATATAGACAGCATTTAGTTTTAATGGTCCATATGAAGTAAAAAATAGACAACACACTACCTTAGTACACACTGGTAATATGTTATTTTATTTTGAGATTGCTTTTAAGTGCTGATCAAAAAGTGCAGAAAATTTTCTTTGCATTACATTTTTATACAGCAAATGAGAGTTATTTTAGTCACAATCAAGGTACCCACAGAATTTTTTTTCTTAGGTATAGATTTTTGTTTCTCTGGGGAAAAGCTAATAAGTCTTAACATGAACGTATTAGGATATGAAGTGAATTACATAATTTTTGATAGAGAGAAGACTTTAGAAATCATCTTAATGCTATCTGGATTATGAAGTCCTTTCATGAAATCTATTTCCCTGTCTCTTAAAAAATGCATATGAACACAAAAATCCTTAATCTGGGGTCTCTTAGCTGGGGGTCCACAGAAAGATTTTGGGCAGTCCATATCTCCGACTGTGGAAATTTCTATGCGAATGTTTGTGCACACACACTGAATGTTTATTTTGTCATCCAAATCTACTTTTTAACTCCTGCTTTTTGAATATTTCTGAAAATTACTGAGCAAGCAACAGCACTTATATTAAGTTTATTTTGTTCCATGTAAAATGTCAGCCATCCTAGAAGTGGAGAGGCTGACACCAAGGGCTCAATGTGTTCTTAAATTGAATTGGATGACATTGGATTTTTTTTCCCAATCATGAATTTTAACAAACCAGGCTCTCGGTCCTCCTGGCAGCTGAGTGAGTTGTTCAGCAGTCAAAAAAATCACATCTCCCAGGACAGATGTTTATCGCATTGCCTCATATAAATAGGACATTTGCAAAATATTTAAGTAGCAAAAAATATACCTTGAATTGCAATGTACTCCATTGATGTAGACTCCCAGTCAAAGTTATCTTTTCTTGAGCACTCACCAACTCAATGATGCTTTTATATGCATATAGATTGTCCTTATACCCCAGAACCCTTGGTGTAATCTCTTGAGGCCAATGTTTGCCATGACATGTCATTCACATAAACCGCCTACAGTCGTATCACACATGTTTTGTCAACCTATACATTCTTAATCGCTTTGCTATGCACCTGCTGCATGCAATGCAACCTGTCAATTTGGCAGGAAAGAGGGCCAGGAAATCCCCATGCTGCCTTCTTGTCCACTATGTAAGTATTTTAACTTGGCACATTAAGGATTAGTAGGGGAGACTGGAGTCAAGAGGCACTGATATTCTGTTCTCATATTTGTGAAGAAAATCTAGTGCTTGCTACAAAAGCAGCTCACCTAAACTGTGGTTAACATCTTTGACATGTGCTCATGGGCTCACATGCAATCTGGTGAATGGGCAAAAAGCTGAGATTATAGGGGCATACATGTTCTGAGATGAAATAAAAACAGCATACAACCATCTACTCTGTTTAAAAGTTAGCTAGCCTTAAAACTCAACTCTAATCAGTGGATTGTAAACATGTTTTATGCCAGTCCAGAAAAACAAAGTCGGCACCCCTGTAACTGATGTTTACTGGATACATAATAGGAAGTAATAATTGAAATTTTTCAAAGACACTAGTCATTCCACAATGCCTTTGTACAAATGGTTTCTTGTACCTGAAGTAAAGTGTCCATTTATTTGACTGGCGGACTCTTCATTTAAGTAGGAATCAAATATCACATCTATGCTTAAACTTTCCTCTCTATTTTCTTTCAGGCATGAAGAGTTGTACACATATGGTAACTTAATTATTTCAGATACTATAGTGGGAATAAAATCAGGTGACTTAAATAACATCCCCAGGATTAGTACTTTGCATATAGTAGCCTTCTTATATCTCCTTATAAAATGCCTAAATCCCATGACTAACTTTTCTTCAGAGGCACTAAACTGGCTAAGACACTTCATTTCACATAATTCTCAATGTAAACCCTTTAAGAAAGTTATAATGCATTTGACAATCTATATCATCGTTGACTTCTCTTCAAAGCTGAAGATTAAAACAAAAAATAAATTTGGGTTTGATGGGCACCTGGTTGGCTCAGTCAGTTAAGCATCTGACTCTTGATACTAGCTTAGGTCATGATCTCAGAGTTGTGAGATCAAGCCCCATGTCTGGTTCCATGCTCAGTGTGGAATCTGCTTGAGATACTCTCTCTCCCTCTGGCCCTCCCCTTGCTCACAATCTCCCTCTCTCTCAAAATTTAAAAGATAAAAAATAAATAAACTGAGTTTGAAAATTTTGCTTATACCTGACATTTCTAACAATTAACTGCTTATAACTTATTTACCCTACAAGATGATATGCCCATATGTGCAAAAGTTTCAGTGGAAGCTAGATAGCAGCCTCTGAATTAAAGCCTAGTTTAGAGAAAATTGAACTTTTCTTTATAAAGAAATAGACTTCTATATTTCAAAAATTATGTTTTGAGTTTAAGGGGTTTTCTAATATAAAGCTAAATTAAACTGATTTGTGCAAACCGTTGCATCCAGAGCCACTATTAAGGGCATTATGCACATGGAATGCTTAACAGGTTCTTTAACCAAGGGATTTAATTACATTGTGGGTTAGGAAGAAAAGGGTAGGGAAGAAATGGCTGAATATTACTACATATTAGTTCCCACTGTGAGAAGATGGGGGTGCCCTGTGGCAAAAAAAAAAAAAAAATCAATATAGACTCCCTGCTGATGCTCTCTAAATAGCATCTTTAATGTCTGGTGTTATATAGATACTGAGGTCTCCAAACTGGCCACACAAGGCATTACAGCATCGAAGTTAAATGGCCATACCTTTAATTAGATTCCAGAGTTCAAGACAGAGTAATTCTAGAATGTTATGAGAGAGTTCTGAAGCTCCATAAGCAAGATATATATCTATGTAAGATAGATATATATTTATCTATATACATATAAATATAGTGATATACACACACAGTAGACTATGAGTTGCTGTGTGTATGATTCATTGAACATAGCTTCAGTAGTTCCTAATAATATGTCCGGTGCATCATCATATGTCAATAAATATTTGTTGAATGAACAGCTGCATACATTTGATATGTTCAAATTTAAATACAAATCTACTTAAATGCTCTAAATTTGAAAATTTCCAACTTGTGCAAAAATGACAAGAAGCCCATATCTATTCAAGACCATCATTACAGCAGTCCTACAGACCTAGATTTGAATCCCAACTCTACCACTTAGTTCCTATATATTCCTGTGAGTTTCATAATTTCTCTGAGCCTTCTGTAAAATGGAGAAACTGAGACCAATGCCCACATTGTGGATGTGAGGCTTAAATCTGGCCATTTAAAGTGTCCAAAGCAATGTCCATCCCCTAGTAAAATCCTCTTCATAGTAACTATCCTCTAACTATCATACATCACATGTATATCATGTGATGTATGATATATGAAATCATATATCATGATGATCTCATATATATATCATACATCATGATCATATATCATGATATATGATGTATGATCATGATGTATGATATATATGCGATCATGACCTAACTGAAGAGGATAGTAACTATCCTCTTCATCATCATCATTGTTGATGTTAGATATCAATTTAATTTTAACAGAATAGAGGTCTTTACTCATTTTATCAATTCAAGCATAAAAAATATGAAATAATTACTTCTAAGATGATAACTGCAACATTCATCACTCTAAGTCTGGAAAACCTTAAACATTTTTTTTTAAAGTTCTTGATTAAGTCCTCCTATTTCTGCATTAAAATATTAGAGATAATCAAGAGTATCATGACAGAATAACTTTTTCTTAAAACAAGGTAAGAGGGACGCCTGGGTGGCTCAGTTGGTTAAGCGGCTGCCTTCGGCTCAGGTCATGGTCCCAGCGTCCTGGGATCGAGTCCCACATCGGGCTCCTTGCTTGGCGGGAGCCTGCTTCTCCCTCTGCCTCTATCTGCCTGTGCTCACTCTCTCTCTCTCTCTCTCTCTCTAATAAATAAATAAAATTAAAAAAAAAAAAAACAAGGTAAGATATTTCTTAACTCAAATGTGTGATTCTAATTTCAGCAGAAAGTTGCTTAGAGATGATCTTCATATCTCCTAACATTTAAGCTAAAAATACAACCAAAAACATCCTTTATTGTGCATGTACTATCTTCAATTCCTCTGAAATTCTTCACTTTGAGTCTATATGTCATACTTTCATTGGCTACAGAACAAGAAAAAAACAACTTTCTGATGTCAGATGCTGAAGATCAATAGCTATTTCCCAAAGTTTATAGCATAATTAAAATGTGTAACAGGAATAATTTTCTCTTTAAACCCTAAGGCTAAGCCTAGAATTATTGACTAAGTCAAAGTTATATGGTGTAACATTTTTTATTATGTTTATGGATAATATAAAGGACTTTATGGCTTTTACATGTAATTTGTTAAGTTAGAAACACTGAAGAGGAAATATCCATTACATCAGCAAAGCATCAATTGTTTAAAACCCTTTTTAAAGTGTATTTTGTAGAGGTAAATCTATATTCCTTTATACCAGTTTGTGGTCACCTAAAACTTCAAACTGAAGGTTAATGGTCAAAACGTTCTTAAATTTAGTAGAACCCATTTACTTCAAACTACTTCTTCAGAGCTTTATCACCTTCCATAAAAGTCCCAGGAATGCAGGTATGATGGAAATATCATAAGGACATGTGGGTAGGTAGGACAAGAGGAATCAGGGTATACCAAACAGGAAACACTATTTGTACGCATGAGATTATGTGAGTAAAATATAGTATCTGTAGAGAAGCAGATATATCAGCTACAGAATGAACTGGGAATAAAATATTCTTTCAAGTAAGAAAAATTAACAGTCACTAATTTTTGTATATGGATATAAATGACAACTATTTAAAATGCTCTTTGGGCAGCCCTGTGTTTTTGTTTTTGCTTGTTTTAAATGTAGCTCTTTTCAAATGGTACACCTGGGAAATGTAGGGATTCAGAAACAATGAAGTCAAATATATACTAGATTTAAATTGTAGCTTTGTCTCTCATTGGTATTAGCTAAATGCCCAATTTTATTGCTTACCCCTTTCATTATTGTCAATGAAAATAGCATAACCATACAACCTTATTATGAATCACTATCCAAAGGTGTCAAAATTTTGAGCAGATAAAAACTGATCCAACCTCATTTTGATTTCTTCAAATGGAGTCAAACGGAAGTGGGTCTCTATCATCCCAAAGTCGCATAGGTCTGTCATATTTATGCTATATGGCCAATGTTATATATGGGCACTTTTCAAATGTTACATGGACGAGAAGATAGCACTATAAGAGCTTATTGGCAGTGAAACTGGATGTTCCATTATTTTTCAAAAGCTGGATGGTTTTATAATAAAATGTACTCCCTCTTCTAGTCCTGCTATAGACCAGGGGCATGCACTCTGAAGATAACTAGCTGGAGTAGGCTTACTGGGTGGTACTACATGTTAAAGTGTCAATCTTCTGGAATAACAATCTCTAACTCTCCATGCAAGCCAGTAACACACACTCACTCTCATCTCTATGAAAACTGGATTAATAATCAGCCAGCATTTTCTTTTTTCCTATTGCCTTCCCATATGCACTGGAACTAACTCGTAACTTGTCTATGGTAAGGATGCCTTAGGCCAAACCTTTTATTTTTCTTTCATGGAATCAACATCCCACATGTAGCCCCACCCTAACTGCGGGCTGGATGAATCCGCCCTTTATTGCAAAGATGCAGTCCATTTGGTATAAGCTCTATCACCCATTCTACTCTGTAATTCAGAATATGTCATCCTATTCACTCTTCCTAGTCTTCTTTATAGAAAGTTGCCCTCCTGCTCTTTAAAGTTACTCTGATGATAATGAAAAAAATAAACGAGGATACCTGGATGGCTCAGGTCATGATCTCAGGGTCCTGGGAGAGAGCCCCACATGGTCAGGCTCCCTGTTCAGCAGGGAGTCTGCTTCTCCCTTTCTTTCTGCCCCTTCCCCTCTGTTCTTACTCTGTCTTTAGCTTTCTTTCTCTCAAATAAATAAAATCTTTTTAAAAGTAAAATAAAATAAAGTTACTCTAATGAGCTCAAGTCCTCGTTGTCATCAGACACACCCTTCACCTTCTCCCCTGACACCGCTTCCTCATTTGTGAAAAGTGAAAATCCTATCTACCCCTAGTACTGTGATGATGGAACTCCCTCCTTCATTCACTCTTCTGTCTCCCACTCTCCAGCTGTGGTCGTTTCCCATAGCAAAATCACTGAACAACTCCTACAGCCTAACTTTACAACTTTGCCTTTGCCTTTCCTCTCGTTCTTTTTTTTTTTTTTTAAGATTTTATTTATTTATTTGACAGACAGAGTTCACAAGTAGGCAGAGAGGCAGGCAGAGAGAGAGGGGGAAGCAGGCCCCCTGCTGAGCAGAGAGCCCCACTGTGGGGCTCCATCCCAGGACCCTGAGATCATGACCTGAGCCAAAGACAGAGGCTTAACCCACTGAGCCACCCAGGCGCCCCTCCTCTCATTCTTGATAATTCTCAAATCATTTCTTCTCATGTTCCACCTTTATGTTGACTTTGAATCACCAGATCCTACCTGTTTGACTATTCTGATGTTTCATCTTTTTCACTCTTTTCTAGAGAAAATCCCCACTCTGCATTGCCCTGCAAACACTGTCATCTATATCTTCTTTTTTCCCCATCACCTCATCTCCATTTCTTTCATTTCTGCTCACATTTCAGATGTTAGTGCTTTCTATCACCAGTCTTCCTGTCTTCCTTTAACATCTATCTTTGTATAATCTCACTCACCCACAGTGGCATGTAGGACTTCAGTTTTAGTAATTTTCAGCTCTTTAATTCCATCCTAGTACTCTCTCCAAAGGCCTAGCATTCTTTTTGCAATTTAAGTCCTGGACACATATATCAATATATAAGACTTACAGTTTAAAATCACTTTCTTTAGAACAATGTCCTATTTCTCTCCCTAAACTCTTCCCCATCCTGCATCCCCTAACTCAGCTAACAGGACAATTTTCTTTGTCACCTAAGCCAGAAACCCAGTTTTCACAAGTTCTTCCTTCTGCTGCACTCAGTACAAGTGAACACCAATTTAACCTCAAGTATCTCTCAAATTTATTCTATTTGAATTTTGTCAAATCCCACCATTATAACATGAACTAAGTGGTCCTTTTCTATGTGATCAGGGGAAATAATGAAGATGAATTTAAAATTGATCAGGAGGGCAGCTTTCTTTATAATAACAAAGATATAGTCATATAATTATTTGCATTTGAGTCTGTATTCCTCATTGGATGGTTTGAAGCTTAAATATATTGAACACTTGGAACACTCTTAGCACACAGTATACATTCAATACATGTTTTCCTCTATCAGCACAACTTAAAACCCTTGAGAGCTCATCTAGGTAACCCCAACCAGTTATAGAACTAGAGGAAATAAAAAGGAACAAATTCTTAATTTTGCATGACAACACACTGCTCCCAATCTCCTAGAATAGGCTCAATGTCAATTGTTCTTCTTCTTGAAAAGTGTCTTTTTCATATTTACCATGTTAAGTGATTGCTACTTTATGCTCAACTATTTTCAAGTTAGGATAAATGTAAATTGCATAGATACACAGGAATGATAGTATGAATATTATGTTTGTTTGTTTTTCTGAGCTTATTAAACTTACTTGGCATGCCTGGGTGGCCCAGTGGGTTAAGCCTCCGCCTTCGGCTTAGGTCATGATCTCAGGGTCCTGGGATAGAGCCCTGCATCAGGCTCTCTGCTCGGCAGGGAGCCTGCTTCCTCCTCTCTCTCTGCCTGCCTCTTTGCCTATTTGTGGTCTCTCTCTCTCTGTCAAAGAAATGGATAGAATCTTAAAAACAAACAAACAAACAAACAAACAAAAAAAACCTTACTGAAAATATAGTATGTGTTGGTGTGGTTTTGGGCACTAGAAATACAGAAATAAACAAGTTAGTCATGGTTTCTCATCCCAGAGACAAAATTTTATTGCCAGGAAATAGGCAATACACAAAAATATTTAAGAAATGGCTCATGATAAGCTATTAAAAGAATTAAAATCAGACATTAAGATAGAATAGCCGCTCTCAGTTTGAAAGACCAGAGAAGGTATCACTGAGATGATATTCGATCTGACAACGGAATGACAAAGAGAAACCATAGAAAGGTGTCTGAGATCTCAAACAGCGAGGTGTGCATGTTGGTGAAAGAAAGGCCAAAATTGCTGTGAGACTGAAATAATCTTAGTCAATTTCTGCTTTGACTTAGTTCCCAATAAATTCTAGTTCATTCCCCTTTTACATGTATGTGATTATAAAGACAGACTACTATCAAATCAGCGTAAGTAAATGCAAATTTCACATCAAGACCACCTTTCAGAACATTTTATTAACTAAGTAGCAATGTTCCTATGGATTATGTTATCAAGTCATATAAGAGTATTTTGATAAATATAATTTGGTAATTACTAATTTCTGGAAACATAAACTCTAAGTTTTCAAATCAAGAAGAAATATAATGACTAAAAGAAATCCACAGAAGGTAAATGGCAAACTGAAAAGAATATAAAATATGAACCTAACACTGATGAGAACTCAGGCTTAAGAATAAAAACATTATTATCATTATTTTCTTTTTTTCACTGAAATTCCTATTTACTCATATCAAAAATAGAAACTTAGGGTAATGTCATAACCTCAGTGCACTTGAAGTTTCTAAAGGTTCTAAAGAAGGTTTATAAAGCAACATACGTATTATCAATACCAATGTGCTCTTCTCTATTTTTATTCTCTGTCCCTGCACAACTAGTCTTCCATCTCCAACCAAATCTGCCATAGTAAATGTATAGAACCCTATAGTTAACCAAAATGAACATAAAAGATCTATATAAAATTCAGTAAAAACTGCAGGAGAGAAACTTAAGTAATACCATATGCTTGTAAAACATATATAGCAACCTAATTTTCAAAATGAGCATTTTTATATTCTGAAATTTTAATAAGGTTAATATTTCAATCATGTAAACATTTAGATGTTAAGTGTATTTCTTAACTGTTCTTTTCCTTTCTTTCTTTCTATTTATTTATTTATTTATTTATTCATCTATTTATTTATTTATTTGACAGACAGAGATCACAAGTTGGCAGAGAAGCAGGCAGAGAGAGAGGGGGAAGCAGGCTATCCGCCAAGCAGAGAGCCCAATGTGGGGCTTGATCCCAGGACCCTGGGATCATGACCTGAGCTGAAGGCAGCGGCTTTAACCCACTGAGCCACCCAGGCACCCTCCTTTCTTTTTATTTTCAGATTTTTATTACATGTTTGAGATACTTTCTGCATAAATTTTTTTCTGACAAATGTCTGGTAGGTAGTGGAACAGCTTGAAGGGCTCAAAAGAGAATCATCCATTGCAGGATTCCAAGATGAGTCAAATAATACCATTTTCTTTGTCTCTATAATTCTTAGCTTTATTTCTCAGTATTGCCTAATAAGGCCTGACCCCTGCCACCTACAGCAATTATTCTGATTGTCACCATCTATATGGGACCCTTGAATAACTGAAACATTTTTATATCATCTGAACCGCTAGTCTTTTTTTTTTTTTAAGATTTTTATTTATTTATTTATTTATTTGTCAGATAGAGAGCACAGGAGCGAGCGCATGCAGACAGAGTGGCTGGCAGAGGCAGAGGGAGAAGCAGGCTCCCTGCTGAGCCAGGAGCCCAATGTGGGACTCGATCCCAGGACGCTGGGATCATGACCTGAGCCGAAGGCAGCCACTTAACCAACTGAGCCACCCACGCGTCCCTGAACTGCTAGTCTTAAAGCCAATTTCTTACATTCTTTTATATCATTTTTTATATCATCTGATATAATGATATCATCATTTATATCATTTTTTATATCTGAACCGCTAGTCTTAAAGCCAATTTCTTACATTCTTTTGGCTGCTAGGAAGCTTGAAAGCAAATTTGTGACCTGTTTGGTAGCTGTTTAGAATGATCTGGTGCATATTTTATATACAACATTTTAACTGTTATTTTAATCTAATTTTTATTATGTTTACTTATTTATAGCTTATTTCAAGGTATTAACTTTGGGAAAACCCTTTTGTTTTCAATAAGGTGAGAATAAATCATATAAATAAATGGGTAGATAGAATTTCTATGCTTGTCTCTGCTATTTATTTTGCCAGGAAAGACTTTCTTCTTTCTAGCCACTTACTCTACTTTCCAAGAGTGTCAGAGCCAGTTTACATTGTATCTCCTCTATGAAACTTTCCATATACTCCTAGGTTTCCCTATAAATTCCTAGATACTGTCTATTGTTGTAACAATTGGCAAGAGTAGAAGGAACTTCTGCCTTTTGTGGCAACACATATTTTTCCATCTCTGAAATTGACCACCAAAAAAAAATGTTGATGTTATGAAGAATTTTTTTAAAACTTATTAGTGATTTAAGGGAAGATAGGACTTGTCTGTGATTGCCTTAAATGTCTATAAACAAAGAGGAAAATAAAGCATAGTGATACTTCAGCTCTCTCTGCTTCTCACATCTCGTTTTCAAAGGAACTTATTTTGGGGGCACCTAAGTGGCTCATATGGATAAGCATCTGCCTTTGGCTCAGGACATTATCCCCACTCGAGTCCTGGATTTGAGCCACATGTCACGAGTCTGCTTCTCCCTCTGCCCCTCAGCCCCCTGCCCCACTCCCTCTCTCTCTCAAATAAATAAAATCTGAAAAAAAAAAAAAAAGGAACTTATTTTTGAGAAGACAAAAGAATCACAGAGATGGAATGGTTTCAAGAGTTTAATCAGTTCTCAAAAATAAATCATTTACCAAGGTCTGAAGTCCAGAGCAAAATTGACTGTGTTGTTTAACAGGTGGACATGCACAACTTGTGCATGTTTACATGAATTGCATTAAGCTCAGTAGTTTACTTTTCAAAATCCTTCCCTTTGGGGCTTCTTTAGTAGATAGGATTTTGTAGTATTCTCTAAGGCACTTTTTTTTTTTTTTTTTACACAATACACATCTTGTATTACACTGACCATGAGGTTTAAAGTGAACAGGTGAATTTCATGTCAATTAATTATAAAGGCATTTTTGAATGCACCTCCCAAAGTGTTCAATATGGAGATGGTTAAACATCTAACCACAAAGCACCAAAATAGCCCTGGCAAATAAAACTACTTACACATACTTTTCCTGAAGAGAGATTAGAAGCTCAAGGGATCAAAATGAAGCTCAATACCCTTTTAAGGATTTTCATCCTAATCATACTTTCTTTGCAATCTCATCAGGCACCCGTTTTTCCTTCACTTATGTAGCAAGTATAATACCTTGCTATAGTAAGTCAAGTATGTGCTTGGTAAATCCTCCCCCCAAAAAACTGTGATATAAAAAAGGTTGGCTTGCTGTCCTACTCAATTAGCTAAATTTGTTTAAACTCTTTCCAAAACTAGAGAATAGGCATACAATGTAGTAATTATAAGGTGTTTATACATGTACAATCATCAAATCATTACTTGCACCCTTTATTTCTTTAAGAAAATGAAACAGATGCAAAGACAGATCCAACCTTTTAAATGTATTGGAAAATTTTAATTACGTTATTAATAATAATGTTCAAACAATCAAGTCATCCTGTAGGTATGTATCACCTTCTTTTCAACATTTTATAGAGACTTCAATTGAAACTTAAAATGTTTCCTTTTAAAACAATTTTGGTGCCATAAAATACCATTTAAATCAAAGGGGATTAAACTGTGCTTTCAGAACATTCAGAAGTCTATGAACAAACTCTAAATTTCAAAGTGTTTGAGAACTGGCCTCTCCCCCAGCAGCAGGTTTTAAGTGAATACTGTTTTTAACCACGTTTATCTCATGTTCCATTCAAGTACACTGCTTACTGCATTATTTCTAATAAGATCTTATTTACATTTTGGAAGACAAGAAAAGAGGTCTCGGTTTGGTTTTGCTGCTTTCATTAACTATTTCTTACACATTATTTCA
The DNA here is from genome assembly GCA_003697995.1 of Taxidea taxus jeffersonii. NCBI lineage: Eukaryota > Metazoa > Chordata > Mammalia > Carnivora > Mustelidae > Taxidea > Taxidea taxus. The sequence continues at coordinate 26,947 of RCUC01168746.1, forward strand.
GAGTTCATCTCCTAATCTCAATGCCTACCCAGGGATTCTCTGCCTGATACCTGGGGAAAATCCCCCAGGCATCTTCACGGGCACCTTTGCCTAAGCCATTCAGATTAGACTCACCTGGGATTTCATGCCTTGACATTTTCTGCAATTTTACTTGCTCCAAATATGCTCAAATTTATCCTTAGAAAATAAGGTCTTTTCAGTAGAGCTTCTGGAAGTTCCAACTCCAAAACACCCTGTTGCCTTAATATATAAATTTCAACTCCAAAATGTCTCAGGTCTTCAAGTGTTCCAACCTATCAGAGCTAGTGGAAGCCTTTCTCCTGGAACGTGGATAAGTTCAACAAGAGTGTCTTACACGTCTCCTACTTAAAAATGCTGCTAAAGTTCTATAGGCTGGAAAGGAAGACTCATAGACTGGTCAGTCCTCTGGGGTTTTAGAAAGATTTCAAGGCACTCACAGGCATGGTTTATAATGATGAATGCAGAGATACTTTTCCACCACAGAGAGTAAACATGTACACCAAACCTGTATGACAGGTTGGGGTATACAGTACTGTTGCCCTCAGGCTGCAATTTAGAAGCACAGACACTAAGGCACCTTCCTGCCTAGATTTTTTTCTTCTTTTCATAGCCCAGCAGAAAAAGTATAATTTCTTAAAAAAAAAAAAAAAAGCTGATCATGAGAAACATGATGCGCTCAATGCATATGTCTCTGAATTTTCAAGCTGGCTCTTCTTGGCTGTGATGAAAGTCAAGTAAACGTCTTAAAAGCCAATGGAACTTTCATGGAATCAAGAAAAATCCCAAGGCTGGATAGACCAGTTCTGTAATAGCCTAACTGAACACTGGACAATTCTTTCCAGGCCATAACTATAGAAACTAAAAAGGTATCAATATAGAAAGCATTCATGAGCTTGATTTTCCCTTTTGAAATAGGAAAGTAAATGCCTCCAGAATGTAATGTGCCAAATTCCTCTGTGAAATTACAGGCTCTGGGCAGCTGGGTGGAGATCTGGGTTCTGGCAACTGCTTCTGAGAAACCAAGGGTAATTTTTTTAACTTCATAGGATCTGTTTGCTCTTCTACAAAGCAAAAATATCAGAATTGAGGCCCTTTAAGCTCCCTCATACCTTGAAAATGTTAAGATTCTACAGAGTTTTTCTCTTTTTCTCCCCTAACTCTGACAGCCAAATTCTCCCTCAGTGGGTTGTTGAAAGTCTTCTCTTCTCTGCTGACTGATTCTTTACAACTGGCCTTGGATTCCATAGGGTTTAGCCAACTTTTCTGTACTTTGAGACATTTTCCCCCCTAAGTTCTAGTCTTTTATAGTCTGCAGAGAAGGGGTTTCCTAGATCTAGAAGACTAAGAAGAACCGGTATAGGAAGAGGAGCTTTAATCAGGAGCTACTCAAAAACATGTGAGCAATTGTAAGTAGATGACCTGAGAGACAAGTGTGTGTTGAGCAGTTCAGGGGAGACCCTCACTCAAAGAAACCAGTCTCAAGGTTGCCTCGGCATTGAACTCAGAGACGCCTTTTATTGAAATAATTCCAGAGATAAATTTGTACAACATATCCTTTCCAAAGAGGCAGGTGGCTTTGGACATGCTTTGATCAAGGAAGAAGAGGAAAATAAAATGGAAAAACCCATGTGGACTGAGTTGCTGAGATAGGAGGGACTCAGGGGGTGAGGGAGCTAACTGGAGAGTGATAGCTTCTTTCCCTTTCTTATAATCACTGCTAGGGTCTGCCCTGCCTGTTACTAAGAATCTTGGAATAGAAAATGCATGTCCTTCCTGACAGGCAATATAGGTAAGGGGCCTCAGGAAAAATCTTAACCTAAAGAATTTTCCAGGGAGCTGCTTGCCTAGAAGGAAGTTGCCACCCTTTTGTTGTTTCGGTCACATCATTTCACTGCTATCACAAACTGACCAGGTGCTACTCTGTGTTACATGTGAGTTTTCAGGGATTGTGCAAGGAAATGCTGCTTCCTTTCTTTAGTAAATACAATGTTCAGAAAGCATTTGCCCCCATTCCTATTGCTGTATTATTTATATATTTAAATATTCAAAAATAATAAAAAAGAAATCTAGCATTTTATCCTGTCCTAGTTAATTCTATTTTATGAATCCTGAGAATATTAAGAACCTTCTCATATAAATCTGCACATTACTCTCTGTAGAGTTACTTTTCACTAGGACTGAACGGAAGAAATTGCTCTTTATGTTTGAAAAGATAATTGAGATCTGTCCTCATGTAGCTGAAGATAACCTTGGAACAACTTCACTTTCATTTGGGAAAAAATAGGTTCCCAATACCATAGCTGCTGATAGCTTATAGGCTGCACTAACCAGGGTACTCTCAACCGGCTTCCTGGGTATAAAACCTACAGGAAACAGCACTCTTTTGACAATGTCTACAACTAGCCCTCTAAGTAGTGACTAGACATGGTCACAATCTAGACATATGGCATTAGAAAACCATTATTCAAAGCACATGATAGAGTTCTAATGATAATCTGCTATCACTTACTATCTTCATAACCAAAAAATGTAAGTCATCTATATGTTTAATGTATAAAACAAAATATTTTAATATAGTCATTTCTGTTAGACCATGCTTATTTGTAAGATGAGCTGATAATAATTAATATTATTTCAGAGAACTTCAGAATATTTTTATAAATATTGCTAAGTTAAAGGCAAAATTAAACACTATAAAATGCCTTTTTCATTTATTTCAATAATTTTTAAACTCAATCTGAAATTTAGGACAGGGCATTGCAGAGAAAACAAAATAATGTTTGAGCATTCCATAAACGAAGATTCCAGAAGATATTTTGATTTGTTTTCTAAGATATTAAATTTATCAAATATCTTACCTCCACACACATAAAGCTATAAATTATACCCACAATACTTTCCTTTATAATTAAAAAAAGAATCTACAAATAATTTAAAGCCAACAACTGGAGTCCCCTCACTTATCATTAACTCTCTCCTGATTACTAACTTCACTTAATAATTTTAAGGCAAATACAACTGGAATGGAAGCATCACTATATTCCAAGAAGATGGATCTGAACTATTTATAGATCCACCAAGGGTATATTCCAACTCAGAACACAGTCCTCACTGAAAAGTTTTCACAGGACCCACAAGGGAAACCCCTGGAGATAGAACTGAGCTCACAAGCATCCCTCAGCTACAGAAGGTTTATGGAGATAGCACATGATTTTCTAACTCAAACCATAACATTCAAATTATTCACTATAGCTCTTTATAAAACTTTGGGTTTTTTTTTCTGCTATATACTAATTATTAATTCTGAAAGTCGGTGAATGTATGTATATGCATGTATACATGTAGTCACCCTTTTATAGTAGAACATATTACCAAAAACAAAACATACATAAAACTGCCAGAGAAAAAGGAAAAATAAAACAGAAAATCTGTACACATTCTACAACTCTAAAATAAGAGGTAAATATTATCCATTGTCCTGACAAAGAGACGAGATCTGGTTACTCCTCAGTTTACTACAACCTCTGAACACAGACACCAGTGACACGCCACAGAGTCTATGAGAGGCTATTCAGGTGGTTCCCAAATAGTTATATGCATTTTACATAAAATCATCATTATATGAACAATATTAACAACCTAAATACTTCCCATATACTTTTCCAAGAAAAGACATTATAGAGGCAAAGTATGTTATAAGTACATACATAACATCATTTTCTCCATAAAACACATATAAATGAATAATTTCATAGAATTAAGCTAAATAAGTCTTTTAGCAGTTTTTCTTCAATAGGATGCACAAAACAACTTTTTTATTAATCTTTATTAATCTTTAAATGCTTGATAATAGCATTTTATATTTTTTAAGATTTTATTTATTTGAGAGAGAGTGATAGAGAGTGTGAGCATGAGCAGGTGAGGAGGAGCAGAAGGAGAGGGAAAAGCAGGCTCACCACTGAGTAAGGAGCCTGACTTGGGGCTCGATCCCAGTGTACTGGGGTCCAACCCCACATCAGGCTCCCTGCTCAGCGGGGAGGGAGCCTGCTTCTCCCTCTCCCACTCCCCCTGCTTGTGTTTCCTCTCTCTATCTCTCTCTGTAAAATAAATAAATAAAATCTTTAAAAAAAAGGAGAGAAAGAAGAAAAAAAAAAGACACTTTATGACCATGCCTATCTATGATCATCTTATCGTTATCCTCCTATGTATTATATTTCACAGATGTAGTTGCATGTTTGATTATATGGACTAAACAGAAAACTTGGGGGGGGTCTGGGGATTTTCTTGATGATAGCATCACAAGAATATAATTAAATAAAAATGTCATTAGCAGTCAATTAAAAAATATCTTGATCAAAATGTCTCTAGTAAAGGTGACAATTCATAAGACATTAGACTACTAGAAATCATAGCAACAAACAAGCATTATGTTAGTTTTGTATTTGTTTTAAGAAGGACGTTTTCTCACTCAAAAAAGTGAAATGTGTGAACAACCTTATATTGTTTCTATCAACAAGCTTAACCATAGAAGCCTAGTCAAGCCAATGTCAACAAAGCCAATCCCTTCAAAGAACAAAGGTATTTGACTGATTAAGTAAGACCTGTAAAATAAACCCCCTCTCCCCAACTGTTTTGCTCTCCCCTGAGATCCAGTTGTCTACCTTTACAAAAATGGTTATGTTAATATATAATATAAGGACACTTAGCTGGTAAACCCCAGATATGGCAAAACTTGATTACAAATAAAAATTCCACAAGCAGAGAGAAAAGGCAGTATTTGGTCAATGTTGGAAAAGATCTACACTACAAGTTGGTCACACCATTTCTCCAGCATTCCATTGGAGGATAAAGAGAAGACTTTCCCCACGCTCCACAAATCTGGGTTTCTGTGTTGGTTGAGTTGTTGAGCCCAAGAGACAGCCAGCTTGGAAGCAAGAGAAATCCCCACCTCTTTTCCTCACCCTCAAGCACACCTTGAAACTCAGCAGGCACACACAGGCACACGTGAGCGTGCACATACACACGCACAAGCACACACACACTCCGTAATAGAAACTGCTTGATTTTCTGATTGGAAACACTTCAGAGGCTGTTGGCACTTACCTTGCAAAGATGTGTTAGGTAAACTTGCTTCATTCTCTCCCATTTTATAATTTCTTTCTAAAGAGGGCCAAGCAGTTTCAAGTTGTGTCAGTTACCTTGCAAGCTTGGTGACCTTCTGACTTTCTACTGTGGTACTGTAACAGTATACTACCTGCTTTCTTCTGTGAATAATTACCATTCAGCTTCCTGAATTACCTGGGCTTGCAGGACCTGTTTTGCTGTGAAATGAGATCACATCCTTTGATCCAATGCACTGCTATTAATGTGTGTTTCACAAAATGTGGCTTTGTTTCAGTTTTGATATTAACTTTTAATTCTCTACTTTCACTTTAGTCTAAAACATATTTACATTTTCCTGGAACATCGATACTACCAACACACCATGGTGTAGAGCCAGAGTTTTGTTTGTTTTTTAGTGTTCCCGATCTGCTTCTCTTATAGAAATAAAAATTTAAAGTGAATTTTGCAATGTTCATAAAAAAAAAAAAAATACAGAGACATAAGGAACAGCACGGGAACCAGTTTTATGCTGTCATGGAAAGACAATCTTGGAGCACCTCCAGTACTAGCTGTGGAACTGAGAAGGCTAACCTTCTCGAGTCTCAGTTTCCTCAACTGTAAAATGGGGATGATATCTATTTTAGAAGGTTTTTAGTGAAGATTGAAAGCAACCATGTCTGTGCTAAACACTGTGAATGACAGACGGTAAACAGAACACAGGCAGAATTTTTTCTAACCCCCACCTTCCTTTTCCATTCGTCTTCTTCCTTCTTTCTCTCCTCTTGTCCTTCCTCCCTCTGAAAGTGCAAAGTATGCCCAGGAAGAACACTGACGTCACTACGTCCTAATGTCATTTGTCTACTTATTAATGGAGGGATCTTAGACAAATGATTCGATCCGATTTCAGAGTGCCTCAAAGTCCTCATTTGTGAAAAGATACTTTCACAAAAATATTTGCATTGCCTTCTGACTAGGAATAGAAAGAGTATTAGTTTAAACCAGTGTACTTCAAGCAAAAATAATCTCCAGCAAAGATAAGCAACAAATTGGAGATTTATCTTTTATTCATTTGTAAAAGTGAGAGAGGACATAGATCACAAAAATAAATCAGTTTATTTAAACTCTGTCTCCCATAAGATATCCAGAATAAAAAACAATCTCTCTTTTCTCCCTCTAGAATTCCTTAAATTTAAGCTTTGTTCAGACTGGTTAAAAAAAAATCCGAGGTTTAAACACCTACTCTTTTGACAGTTCTTTGATTTTCAATTTGGAAAGAATCTGCATACCATGTTTCTTAGCTCATTAATAAAAAAAGATTGATTATATAAGTTATGTAAACAGAAAAGGTAAATAACTAGAATAGTTATTCTCAGAAATATTAGACATGAAAACAAATGTGATGGTTAAAAAAAAGTCCTTATCGCAGGGGCACCTGGATGGCACAGTTAAGCGACCAACTCTTGGTTTCAGCTCAGGTAGTAATCTCAGCACCATGAGATCAAGCTCTGATTCGGGTTTTGGACTCAGTGTAGATTCTGCTTGAGTTTCTCTCTCCCTCGCCCTCTGCCCCTACCCACTGTGGGCATGCTCTCTCGCTAATAAATAAATAAATAAATAAATAAAATATATATACATATTTTTTTTAATCATCACCACAGTTAATTTACAGTTCTCTTTTTCATTACCTTTCCAGGTCTCAGTTTCTTCTTATATAAATTGATCTGGAACATGTACTGTCTAAGCCCCATTCTCTCATTATAAATACTAAAACCTCTGATTTAAAAATCTAAGTTGTAGTTTGTTCCAGAATAGTCTTTCCTTTGTACAATTGCATAATGTAACATATATACCATGCTACATACTTTACCAAATGTAACCTGAAATTGAATGATGGCCAATAAAACACTATAATCATCACATTTGGACTTCCCCCAACAGGAGGAACACACATAACAATCCTCCCTCATTATGACAACTTGGAAATGTATTTACATACTGGTCCCAGGCACCTAAAATAAGTCGATAACCAGTCTAAAACACTCATTATCTACCAGTTGAATTATACATGTGTGAATTTACAATGAAAGCAGAATAGAGAAGTCCTATTTTTGAGCAGAAGAAAAGCATAAAAACACCAGAAACCCCAAAAGTGCTTGTCATTGCCCAGAGAGTAACATAAATATACACTCAGTTATACAGAAATAGCTTCAACATTTATAAAGTGCCACGCACTCAGTTACTCACTCTCCCTCTTGGGTACCTCATATGCCTGGAAAATTCTTCCTTCATCACTTTCCCTTTTCCTAATTCACATGCAGGAATTCTTCTTGAACCCAATCTTGGTTGAGACTTCCTCTATATGTTGCCAGATTCCTCTTAACAACTTAGAACTCCTTTTACCATGGCTCTTCTCACACTGTGTTGTATGTACCACTTATTCTGTCCTTGTGAGTTGTTGTGTGACAGACCTCTTCTATCCCCACCACTATCCCTGAAATCGTGCAAGGTAGCATAGTTCCTGACACATATTAACTGCCTTCCACAGTTTTTGTAAAGATGAACAAGATTATCATCACACAAAAGGAGAACTAAAGGATCTCAAAGAAAAGAAGGACAGGCTAGCAAGAAGATGATAAAAGATATTTCAGGAGGGGAAAATGCCAAATTAAATTTCAAAAGTGGAAAGAAGAAGGGTAACTAGTTAGGTTTATCTGCAAGAGTAAACAAATAAATTAAGAGCTAGAAGATAACAGAGATGAGGACATTTATGAGAATTTTCAAAAAAGAAAGGAAAAAAAGAAAAAATACCTATATAGTGACTGCATTAGTTTAGCGCACACGCACACACATACACACACACACCCCAAAATTAACACTGGTAGCATTAGCCAGAAAAGCTTTACTGAATGGTGAAAGGAATGCTAATTATACAATTATCAACATTTTTGGAATATTGGAAAGAAAGTGATGAGAGTGACTATGTTCTCTATGTACATTCCAAGACAGTGAAGTAAAAATTACCAAGCATGTTTTTAAACAACTTAGATGACCTAAGAGAAAACAACATTTACAACCATATCAACTTTCTATATTTCTACCATTCTATTTCTAAAGCAACTTCACGGAGAGAGTGGCCACAGAAAAAGGTTATAAATGCTATCATTTATCATTCAGTTTGAGGGTTCTACGTAGAAATTAAACAACAGGAAGAAACCAATGTTGAAGTTTAAACTTGTCATGGGTAATTATTAAAGTGATTATGTAGTTTTGTTTTTCAAGGGAAGATGCATGTGAATATTTGAAAAAAATATGAAGTAGTTATTCAAAATTCTGAATGGTGGCACTGTCTTATAAAGCATGGAGCCCTGTGTATGTAAAATGTTACACATTTAGTACATTTAGTAATTATACAGACATGACACTTCTCAATGAAAACAATAACAATAGGGGAACAAACAATTTGGTCAAAACCATAAATATTCACAGGTAGAAAGGATTAGAACTCTTAAAACTATAATCCTAGAAGATACTATGAGGAGGAACTTCCATGTTCAGAAACCCGAATGCATTTTTGTGACTGTAGTTTCAAGAATTAGGTGCTTGAAGAGTGCCAAAATATCCAACCCAAAATATGTCTCATTGGCATATGGATTTTACTTTTTTTTTAGAGAGAGGGAGAGAGAGAATCTTAAGCAGGCTCCATTTCCAGCAAGGAGCCCCATGCAGGACTGGGCCTCATGATCCTGAGATCATGACTTGAGCTGAAATCAAGAGTCAGATGCTTAACCAACAACTAAGCCACTCAGGTACCAGTATGTGGATTATTTTGACCTTAAGGGCCTTGAGAACCAGAAGACACGGGAAAAGTTCTTTACTTCCCTCACTGCCTAAAAATAGAGTATGAATTTCTTCTTTTGTAAAGAAAATTTACATTTGGGAATAAAGGAAATTCCCATTTATAAAACTTTCTCCTTAACAGAAACAGAACAGAAACAGAAAATTTACAAATGGGAATAAAGGAAATTCCCATTTATAAAACTTTCTCCTTAACAAAAACAGAACCAGTCCTGGAGACAACTCTTATCACTTGAGAGACAACCCTTCCCTACCATATATTTTCTTCCCTCATTTTCCTGTAACTTGCCTCCCATCTCCGGAAGCCCCAAACCCCTTTCCATTGTTTAGCCTAAGATGGTATAAACCTCAATCATCTAGTTCCTTCAGCCTCATTTCCTTGTGAGACTCCCATGCAAATCTACATAATTACAACTGTTTTTCTCTCTCCCTCCCTCTCTCTTTCATTAATCTCTTCCATCAGTTTGTTCAAGGGCACAGTCAATGAAACTGGGAGGGTAGAGGAAAAAGGTTTTTCCTCCCGTATATGCTCTTTTCTCAAAAACACACACTGGTGGGTTATTTCATGCATTTTAGAATAAAGTAAACCTAGTTCCTTCACAGTTGTACTCCAATGTTTAAACTTTTCAGTCTTTTTCTTCATCTATAAGGTGGAACTAGGTAACAATATTCTGAAAGAATTAAATGAGATCATATTTAAATGCTCAACATGGTGGGGCTCATGGCTGGCTCAGCCTATAGAGCATATAACTCTTGATCTCAGGGTTGTGAGTTCAAGCCCCACATTATGCGGCACAGACCTTACTAACAAATAAATAAGTAGGTAAGTAAGTAAGTAAGTAAATACATGTTCAACACCATGTCAGGCAATTAATAGGATGGTTACTTCTTAAGTATCACCTCAACACAGATCCTCAATCCTAACAAAACACCCCAAATTTGACAAATACTTTCCAATGTTGAGAATTGATAGGACATGAAATTTTCTGAAATGAGCCTACTTTTCTTAAATTTCTTTTTTGATTAAAATAAAGATGTCAGGAATATAAAAATGATGAGGTTTGAAGTTTGTACCTTGATACAATAGGCCTTTTGGCTTCAGACCTGGGCATTTCCTCACTTAGCAATTTTGTTTAAAGATTCTTTGTTGAAGCTTAAATTCTGTTGTTTGATGGCCACCAAGAATTTCTAGTTGGGATTGTCTGATCCTTATAACTGCTAAGTACTTTTGAGTCCTACCAGAAATAAGTCCGTTTCAAAACTAGGAAAGGAAGAGAATGCATATCCTGTACAGGAAGAATGGGTAGAAATAAATAAGATTTTCTGACGCTTAAGAATACTGGCTGAACATATTCTGCATCCTCTTCCGGATCTAGGTATTACCATCTAACCAGTTGCGCTAGAGAGAAACTTAGGATTTATCCTTAGCTCTATCCTCCCACATTCCCCAAATAATCACAAAGTCCTAACAACTCTTCCTAAACGTCATTGAAATTCACCTCCTTAACTTTCCATATTCTCTAAGTAAGGCCATCATCATCTCTCACTAAGACACAAACTCCCTAAATAAATTCTCCCTTTCCTTTAACCCATCCTTTCTGTAACTATAGAGTCATCTAGCAGATAGAGTGATCTTCCTAAAACATAGTCACACCATTTCCATGCTCGAGGGTGTTCAATGGTCCCACAGCCTACTCAATAGTATTGATACATTATCACCACCATCCCACTGACTCCTAACCTCCCATTAGTATCTAGTTCATCGAACTTAGCCTTCTCTGACATTCCCAAGCACATGTGATGTGAATTCCAAATAGCTGAATACATAATCACATTTACATTTCTATACCTGTAAATTTATATGGAGCTGGTCAAAAAAAATGAAAGCATACTCAGTGCTTTGTATCAGGATTGACTTGTGGGCAAAAATAACCTAAGCTTTTAATTCTCTCTCTCTCTCTTTTTTTTTTTTCATAAAATTGTCATGCAGAATCTTAAGAAAATTTGTATTGATGGAGAACAAAGAAAGTAACTACTACTTTCAATAGTAATAAGACATATCTATTAACAAGGAAATAAGTAATGATGACAAGGAGAGTATCATCATTTTCATGATCTTTCTACTATAGTCTTAATAAATGAAGTAGCCAAGGAACTATATAAATTATATGCCAACACACACACATGCACACACAACAGAGTTGCTTAACAATTACTGGTGGTTTATAGGTTATTTCACATGATTAAGATATACAATGACTCACCTAAAAATAACAGACACATGGAGGTGCTGAGTTGAAAGTCAGGTGGGAGGGATGCTTAAAAGCAGTCTAATTTGCTGCTGGGAACAACACTCTTCTAGACTGTGGTAGAACTTTGTAACACAACATTAAACACAAGCTTGTAATCATAGTGTATAGTGGCCTATACACCTTTTATGAAGATCTCGTGAAATCTTGGCTTACATGCCAGAAAATTTTAAAGCAATATATTCTTATTAGCAATCTCAGCCTCATTCATGAGAGTCTACTGATAGTGGGAAGACTAGCTATGACAGTCATCTAAGTATCATTTGAAAAAGAGAAACTAGTAAAGTTTCAATGTATATTTAATGCTATCATGGAACATAAAATGAAGCACGCATACAAATACTTGATTAATCTATACAGAACTATTCCACAAACGCTGACAAAACTCCCTCAAGAGGAACCCTGAGGAAAGCATTGAAGGAAGATGTGTGCTAACTGCCTGAGACATCTTAGAATGGGGGACTTTTCAATTTGAGATTATTAGGACACTTAAGTATCTACAATAAGGTTGGAAAAAAATCTCCAGCTAAAACCCTAGAACACCAAAGTTTAATAGGAATACCAAACTGATAGAATGATTTCTTTAATCCTTTTAAAATGCAATGAGAATGCCTAAATGATATTAGCTTGGAGATAAGTTTATTTGCTCAAAACATCCTGATATGACTGATCTTCAAAAAGGAAGTTTCATCTGCATATCAAAGAATGCTTGAACACCTCTGATAATGTTGTAAGTGCATCTCAGTCATTCATACCGAAAGGTAAAATGTCTCTGGTCTTCAGCTTCTTCATTATAGCCTGAAAAAGCAAGACAACAAGGTGCCTGTGGCTTAGTCATTAAGCCTCTGCCTTTGGCTCAGGTCATGATCCCAGGATCCTGGGATATAGGCCTACATCAGGCTCCCTGACCAGCAGAAAGCCTGCTTCTCCCTCTCCCACTCCCCCTGCTTGTGTTCCCTCTCTCTGTATGTCTCTGTCAAATAAATAAATAAAATCTTAAAAAAAAAAAAAAAAAGAAAAGAAAAGCAAGACAAGGACTAATGCCAACTGTGCTGTAGAAATTTGGCAAATACTAACTAAAAGAAAACAACATTTAACAGCTGTTCAGTGGGTAACAGCCTTCTCCTTTAAGGTGAAGCTGAGGTAAAAGGTGAGGATTCTCATTGTCTTTAGAAACATTCTATCCCTTTCATTTAACATCTTAGTATCAGAACACAGTAACTGTAACAATCACTCATTAAATTTAAAACTAAGTGCCTTAGTTTCAATTCATGAACATGAACAAAAGTAGTTAAGAATAACTAATTATGAATAATCAAAGGAAATTAGGGTATCTTCTGTTACATAGTATTTCTTTAATTTCTTTTTTTAATGTTTTTCTTCTTCCCCTTCCTCCTTTTTTTGAATAGTCAAAGTGGCATAAGAAGCATTCATAAAGGGAAAAAAAAAAGATTCCAGGAGAACTACTTTTGTTCAACATCATAATGGGCCACTACTTTCTAGTGTGAATGTTTTCTTTCTGAAAGCTCCTCTTCTACTTTCCCGCTGACTACCTGCCAGCTAGCATTGTTAGAGAAAAGGAGAGGAAGGATTAAAGTCTTCAACCTTCCCCTAAGAAGCTAGTACTTAAAATAGACTTTCTCTAAAGTGACTGGCTGTCTTTTCTATGGTGACCAGATTTACAAAACGAAAAAAAAAAAAAAAAAAGTCACAGAACAAATGAGGAGAGATAAACATAGCTTCTTTGGATGGACTTTATGGAATAATGGGCTAAATGGAGAGAAATCTATGGAAAAAAAATAGAAGCTCAGGAAGACACTGGGAACTATAGTATCTGATCACCTTGGACAATGAGGGACTTGCATGTGAACAATTTTAAGAATGAATAAACATAAAAATAAGAGCTAGACATGCCATGGCTAAAGCTACCTTTAAATACTTATTTTATTCCCTCATACTTGTTATAAAACCTTTAGTTTTCCTATAGCCTAACCCATCAATTTTTATTTCCTAAACACTTTTTTTTTTGTTTAAAAAGCTGGGAAAATATGGCCTCATCTTCCAATTCTCAAGGCAGATATTGAAAGCATTTCTTAGCTGCTGTTTTTAGATCTGCCAGATTCATAAGCATTTAATACTTGAGAATTGATTAATTGAAAACAATTATATTTCATCTTTCTCTTAAAATCTTTAAAATGAGAAAGTGACGGAGATTATTAATTAAAAATGTTACTAGTATTCAGTTTCCTTCTTAAGGGGCCAGAATATTCCACCTCAAATTACGACACTTTGGCTTGAGGATTGTTTTGAGCTGAACCCAATTAGCTCTGTGCCTTCTCCCCTTTCTATTTACAATAAGGACATAAGTTTCCATCAGTAATAATGTTTCCTATTCCCTTACCAGGAAGGGAACTACTCTGGAGACAATTCTTAGTACCTCAAATAATTCCTATCTGAAACAAAAAATAAAAACAAACCATTAAATAGCCCTTATTTTAGAGTACAATCCTTCTACTCCCCTTCCCATAACTTACCTCCTTCTTACAGAAATTCTTACAGAAATTGTCCTTTGTCTAGCCTAAAATAGTATATAAGCCTCAAATATCTGTCTCCTTGAATCACATTCCTTTGTGAATTCCCAGTGTGTACGCATGTAATTAAATCTATTTTTTTCCTCCTGTTACTCTGTGTTTTGTCAGTTTAATTTGCAGGGTCCCCAGCCACTGACCCTAGGAGAACAAAGGAAAAAAGCTCTCTACCTCTCCTATACCTCTTTTCTTCAGTTTTCCTAAAATCTAAGAAAAAAACAAACAAAAAAACAAAACAAAACAAACAAACAATAAAAACCTCCTTTACTTCAGATTGGTGATAAATTGAATATTATAATATTTTAAAGTTCACAACAGTTTAAAGAAATGAACTGAGATTGAATTACCCCTATTAGCACCTAATAAAACACAAGTTAAATAGTGAAAACAAAGATGACACTGTAAAATGCATCAAAAAACTTGGAAGGCAATTTAAATTATTAAAGCTAAAATTAAAGAGAACACTCAACTTTCTAATTTAAGGATTATTTTATGATATCACAAACACATCTGCCCTCAGACACTTTTGTCTGTGAACTTTCCTTAAAAAGTGGAATCTGAGGGGCGCCTGGGTGGCTCAGTGGGTTAAAGCCGATGCCTTCGGCTCGGTCATGATCTCAGGGTCATGGGATCGAGCCCCACATCAGGCTCTCCGCTCTGCAGACAGCCTGCTTCCTCCTCTCTCTCTGCCTCTCTGCAGAGAGGCATTTGATCTCCGTCTATCAAATAAATAAATAAAATCTTAAAAAAAAAAAAAGGTGGAATTTGAATGAGTTTAGTGGTTATTTACTTTCCAGTGGGTCTGATTTCTTTATACAGCTCTATTTCCTTTGTTTCTTGTTTATCCTCCAATTACCCTTGGCTTTTTGCTAACAAAGTCACTTGAGCTCTCTTTCCAATTTCAGTGTCCAAATGTAATGTAAATATATACAATTGTATCATTATAATAATCCATCTTTACCACCAAATTAACATGCTAGAACTGCTTTATTTGAATTTTGTTAATGAGCTAAAGATGATTCCATTAAGCGGCCAATCTCAATGTAAATTCAGAAATTTTCTGATATAAAGACAAAACTGCCCTTAGCAATGCAAGTAAATTTTTTAAATGTTTATCATACACTCTTTCACTGCTGATGGCATACAAATTTGTCATTTTCATCCTGTTTGTCCCTTCATGTAGATCTTTGTTTAAGTTTCCTACTTTTAAAATCACCCTTGTGGATCAGCAAGCTGCAGGACTCACTGATGCTGGTGCCTAAGACAGATGCCATGGACCCAAAGCAGGTGGAGCACTCCACTTACTTCTTCAGCTGACATGGCAACCAGCTAGCTGTCCCCAGCAGGATGCAGTGTGCAGCCCACCCTGTACAATAGTGTAAGAAGAGCCCAGCTGCAGCCAAAACAAAATAATCCAATCCAACCCAAATCATTTCTTGTAGTTCTTGTCCAATAATAATAAATTCTCTCAGTTTATCTGAAAAAAAAAAAAAATCTTTGCTTAGCTTTTACCCTTAAGAAATAATTTTTTTTTCTATACATTGAAATATTTCTTGGGGGGCCTGGGTGGCTCACTCAGTTGGGCATCCAACTCTTGACTTTAGCTCAGGTCATGATCTCAGGGTTATGAGACTGAGCCCCAAGTCCGGCTTTGTGCTGGGCATGGAGCCTGCTTGAAATTTTCTCTCCCTTTCTCTGCCCCCCCCCAATAAAAACATTCTTTTTGCCTTCAGCATTTTATTTTTTTCCCCATTTGTCATCTGGCTTACATAGTTTCTGGCAAAGAAAAAAAAATTCTATGGTTTTTCTTAACCTTTATCTTCTGTATACCATATGTCTTTTGCCTCTTGCTGTTTTGACGTGTTCTCTGCACTCATTCTTAGTCCATTTGATTATTATGTGACTTGATAGAATTTTCTTTGTGTTTATCATGCTTGGAGTTTGTTGAGTTTTTTAGCTTTTTCAGCTTATAATATTCATCAAATTCTAAAAAAAAAGTTCCATTATTGCTATCTTCAAATATATTGTCTCTCCTTCTTAAATTAAAGGCTAACAACAGATTTTTAAAATTAATTATACAATAGTGTAGTAGAATAATCTATAAATGTTTATGCAGAAGTACTCATTCACTTAAAAAAGATCCAACACATTGTTGCATTATATTTTTGTCATGATATACGGAATACACTAAAAATATTACAACTACATTACAGAATTACTGGTGATTGTCTAATTTCTTCCTTGCATCCTTGATTTTTTTAATATCTTAAAATAAGTTATATGTTACTTTTACAATAAAAATAAAGCATTTATTTACCAATTTCAGAAAAAAAGTCTTATTTATGATTCCTGTTCTTCAAAACAAATTAGAAAGATAAAAGAGGTCTTAAACTTTGCCTTCAAAAATGCCAAGGATATCCACACAATTTATCTATACTTTATGTCTCTAATGTTTATAAACAGAACCTGAGCTTGTTAGTGTTGGTAAATAGCTAGTAAAAGAAGTATCTATATGTGTATAAATAGTCAATAAGTATTTAGTAAATTTAGTTGATAAGGAAAGAAATTTTTGTAAACTTTAATTAGAATTCCTTAAAGGGCCCTAGGAGGAAAAACTGTGGTATAATTAAAAAAACTATAAAACTTAGATGTTCTATTTATGGGAAGGTCAGGTGGGGAGATAAATGTCACTCAGTAGATATTTCACAGCTTCTTTTTTATAAACTCATACTTTTATAAAAGCTAATACAAGTATCTTAGCCACCATGTTGATTTGGGGAATTTTAGTTAGAAAAGAGAAACAGCAGGTCAGCAAGACTATTCTGTTTGAGCTGGGAAAAAAGCAGGTAAGAAGCCACCTAAGAAAAAACTGTCACTCTCCAGAGAACTAGCAAAATAAGAAAATTAGCTTCATGTTTCTTAATCCTTATAAAACACCATCTTCTGATAACCATTAATATATTATCACCAACAAAAATATAGACAGAAAAAATAGAATTTCAATAACAAATTATTCCATTCTCAGAAGTATCCAGTATTGGGGTGCCTCGGTTGCTCGGTGGGTTAAGCGTCTGCCTTTGGCTCAGGTCATGATCTCAGGGTCCTGGGATGAAGCC